>PVLC010009868.1:0-52548 GCA_004027655.1 Graphiurus murinus
AAAAAAAAAAAAAAAAAAAAAAAAAAAAAAAAAAAAAAAAAAAAAAAAAAAAAAAAAAAAAAAAAAAAAAAAAAAAAAAAAAAAAAAAAAAAAAAAAAAAAAAAAAAAAAAAAAAAAAAAAAAAGTCAAGTATGAAAAGAAGCAGAAAAATACAACCTACTATGAGAATAAAATGAATTAATTGAAACTGACACAAATGACAAACTGTTACAATTAGCATAAGCCTATTTCACAGATCTACAAAGCTGACAGAAAAATTGAACATGCAAATTAGAACATAGAAGCTGCACGTAAGATACAAATACAATTTCTTAATATATGAATCATAATGAGTAATATGAAAAATGCAGTAGATAGAATTAAGAAAATATTATTCATTACTGCAGATAAGATTAGTTATCAAGGTAATAAAAACTACCTAACATGAAAGACAAACTAAAAATAATAACTAGAAAACAAATAAACATAAGCACACAGTATAGGTAGGTGAGGTGTGGACTATGTGTGTTAGTAACCTAATATTTGTGTACTTGAATTCCTCAAAGAGGGTTAAAAGCAGAACAAATTCTTAAAGCAGTAATGGACAAAAATCTTCCAAAACCGAAGGCAATTATAAACACACAAACAACACTAATTGCATGAGATAAAAAGAAAACACTGTCAAATTACTGAAAATCTATACTAAAGGGAAAATTTCAAAGCTAACTAAGAAAAAAAAAACTAATTATGTACAAATGAACAAATGTAAGGATGAATGACAGCAACAGAATTTTCCTTCTAAAAATGTAAGCCTGGTCACAGTGTGGAACATATTTATAGTACAGAAATAAGAAAAAAATGCTATTAGTCTACAATTCCATCTCCAGGGAAAATACCTTTCAAAATGAGAGAATAATACCAACTATTTGAAACATACAAAGCTGAAAGAATTGGAAGAATCTGTTACCAGCAAACATACACTGCAAGAAATAATGATGAAAGTCCTTCAGAAAGTAAAATAATACTAAATGGAAATCTAAATCTGCATAAAAGAACTAAGAGAACACAAAATACTGACTATTTATGTATCTATAAAAAGTAAATTTAAGAGTCAATTTATCATTTCAATTATTCGGTGTAAAAATCATGAGAATGTATCCATTGTAGGGCATCTGTATTGCCAAATCATTTATATTTGTGGGGACATATTTGATGTATGTTTAATATCCTAGTTTGATTTTTCATAGAGGGAATGTTCTTTTGCTATGTTGCCCAGGCTGGCCCTGAATTTGAAGTACTCCTGCCTCAGCCTCTTGAGTAACTGGGATTATAGATCTGTGCCACCACACTTGGCTTTTTTAATATTCTTCTATTTTGTTTGCTTTACAACTTTTCAAAAGAGAAAACTAGTTCAGTTTTATCTAATATAGGATACGTATTTATGATAACTGAATTCAATGGCATAAAGAATTGTTGAGTATGATGGAAGAAGAGAAGAACCAAAAATGACTCCAAACTTAAAGGCCAAGTAACTAGGAAGAATATGGAACTACTAACAGAAAGAGAGAGGAAATCTGTAACGCATTCCATTTTTAACACTGTGAATTAACAATGAACCCTTATTTACCATTTCTGTTGATTAATAATTCTTCCAGAAGATGGAAAGGAAGGTGAAAAAGAAGTTTATTTGGAAAAAGATCTTTAAGGTTTTTCACATTTGCATCTTCTTTTCTTACTAGCAGCAAAACAACTCTTTTCCATACTAAATCACTCCATGTATCACTTTATGTATTTGCTCATATAACAGGGATCAGGACATTCTAATGCTTGATTTAAAAGCAATGACATTTTATGCTTTTATTGGTGCACTATAGTCTCACATCAAAATTTAGATCATAGTGATGTACATGCACACTGCACCTGGCGAGCACCCTCCAACCTCACTCGCTACCCATTTCCCGCCTTCCCCATACAGATCATTGAGATTGGCACTGGTGTTCTCATATATGTGCACAATGACAATGGGAGTGTTTCATTCATTAATTCTCCCTCTCCCCTGCCTGCCCTTCCCTAGACCAGTTTCTCCTCCATTATCTGAAGTCCTTTTCCTATCTCAAATAATCCCTAGCTTCTGCATTGAGAGAAAACATATGACCTTTCACTTTCTGTAATTGGCTAATCTCATTTAACATAATGCTCTCCAGGTTCATCCATTTTTCTGCAAATGACATAATTTTGTTCTTTTTCATCATTGAGTAGGATTCCATACTGCATATATTCCATATTTTTTTGATCCTTCCATCTGTTGATGGACATCTAAGCTGGTTACTTAATTTGGTTATTATGAATTGTGCTGTTATAAACATGGACATGCATGTATTAGTATAATATTATGATGTCAATCCCTTTAGAAAGATACCTGGGAGTGGTAGATATGGATCATTATGGATCCAGTTCCAGTTTTCTGAGGAATCTCCACACTGATCATCATAGTGGCTGTACTAATTTGCAATCGTAACAACAGTGTAGAAGAGTTCCAAATTGCACACATCCTAGCCAGAATTTATTGTTGTTTGACTTCTTAATTATTGCCATTTTAATGTGGGTAAGATGAAATCTCGGTGTAGTTTTGATTTGCTTTCCCTGATTGCTAATGGTGTTGAACATTTTATCACATATTCATTGGCTATTTTTTATTTTTTTCCTTTTGTGAAGTATCTATTTAGTTCAATTGCCTATTTCTTTATTGGGTTATTTGATTTTTTTTAGTGTTATGTATTTTAAGTATTTTGTATATTTTAGATATTACTCCTTTCTCACAGGAGTAGCTAGCAAAGATTTTCTTCCATTCTGTAGGCTTTCTTTTTAGACTCTTGATGGTTTCTTTGATGGACATATTTTTTTAGTTTAATGTCATAAGGCAAGAGAAAGATATTTCCTATGATAAACAAAAACTTTTTTAAGGCAAGGGAAGAATATCAAAAGAATAAACGTAGGAAAAAAAGAACTGAATATCTCTATTTGCAGATTATACAGTCCTGTACTTAGAAAGCCCAAAAAGTCTCAACTAAAAGAATTCTAGAAGCCGGGTGTGGTGGTGCATGCTTGTAATCCCAGCATTTGGGAGGCTGAGACTGGAAGATCCAGGTTCCTGGCCAGCCTCAGCTGCTTAGTGAGGTCCTCTGCAACTTAGTGAGACCCTGTTTCAAAATAAAGAATTAAAAAAATAATAGAGCTGGGGGTGTAGCTCGGAGGTAGAATGCCCCTGGGTTCCATCCCCAGTACCACCAAAAAAAAAAAGAAAAAAAAAAAAGAATTCTAGAACTGATTAGCAAATTCAGCAAAGTATTAAAATACAAAAACAATCTAAAAAACCAGTATCTTTTCTATATGTCAACCATGAATCCACTGAAAAAGAAATCCAGAAAATAATTCCATTCACAATAACCTCAAAAGCAATAAAACACATAGGAATAAATATAATCAAGAGATAAAAGACCTCTACAAATGAAACTATAAAACACTGAAGAAATCAATTGAGGAAGATTTTAGAAGATGGAAAGATCTTCCATGCTTTTGGAGAAGCCGAATAAATATTATCAAAATGGCCATTCTACCAAAAGTGATCTACAGAGTCAATGCAATCTCTATCAAATTATCAATGCTATTCTTCAAAGAACTAGAAAAATCAGTTCTAAATTTCATACAGAAAAAAAACAAAAGACTCAGAATAGCCAGAACAATTCTTAACAATAAATATCATGCAGAGAATTTGGGAAGGGCTAAATGAGTGATGTGTGCACACATAACTCTACCATCCTGTCCTTCAAAAATGTATGATTACAGTGTACCAATAAATTCAAGAAAAGTGAGAGGAAATAAAAGGACCATGCAGGAAGCATCACAATTTCTGACTTCCAATTATGCTACACAACTATAGTAACAAAAATAGCATGGTAGTGGCAGAAAAAAACAGACCCAAAGGACAAAGAAACAAAATAGAAGATATAGAGAGAAATCTACAAACATATAGGGAATTTATTTTCAACAAAGGTGCCAAAAACATACATTGGAGAAGAAAGAGCCTTTTCAACAAATTTGGTGTTGGGAAAACTGAGTATCTATTTGTAGAAAAATGAAATTAAATCCCTACTTCTCTTTCTGCACAAGAATCAACTTGAGATGGATCACAGACCTGGAAATTAGACTAGAGACTTTGAAATTATTAGCAGAGGGTATAGGTCCAAAATTCCATCGTATAGGTACAGGTCGACTATCAATGAAATGGTCACAGCTTAGGAAATTAAAACAAGAATTAATAAATAGGAAGGTTTCAATACATTATTTAAATATTGAAAGCAATATTATTGGAGAAGAAGAGGAAAAGTAGATATGGATTATAATATTAGATTAATTTATATTCAAGGCAGAGATACTGCACAAAGAAGTATATGCAATGGAAGGCTTTGTTTGCTTTCAGAAATAGAAGAGTCCTAACCAAACACATTAAAAGAGAATGTGAAATCTACATAAAAAGAAGCTAAAAGTTCTTGGATTATTGGATATGTCCACAACTCATATTTTCCTGGTCACTATATTTTCATTCTCTCATTAATCTGCTTCATTTATTTAATCCATCCACTTATTTAGTGACTGATAGGCAATAATCTTATAATCCAGTGTGTTTATTTAATCTGTAATCTGACTCATACAATAAAGGATTGATATAATTTAAAAAATAACTACTACTTATTCTGAAATTATCTAAAAAATCTGCCTTCATGACTAGGTATAGATAGCTCAGTGATAGAGTGCTTAGTTCAATTCCCAACAGTGAAAAAATCCTACCTTTTGTTTTTTTCTAGGTAGCATTTGTCATTTATAATTACTCTTTATTATTCATTAGTAAAATAATATACATTAATTGTATCTTTTTCAATTCATGCATAAATATAATAGTAGTTATAATTTAGAGAACACTTATTTTATAGGTAAATATTGATTTATTTAATCATCACAATAACTATATTAGGTCAGTATCATTCCCTTTTGTTGAGAAAAATAATGCACAAAAATGCTGTTATATTCCCAAGTCTTTATAAAAAGTGAAGTTGGAGAGGGAAGTATGCAGTCCAGTTATACAGTCCTTTTCTATTTGCTACGACGTGCTGATTCATGTACTAAATCACATTCCTACGTTTTCCAAGAATCGTTAAGAGAAAGAAAATATTTCTATATTTCAGGGTAATATTCTCCACAGTCCTCTTTGTTAAATATATATATGTATATATATGGCATAGAGTATATATATACATATATATATATATATACACATATTTTTTAAGGCATAGAGTTTTACAAAAACACAGTTCAAAGGAAATTTTAAAAAAGCACATTTTACGAGGCTGAGACTGGAGGATCCGGGTTCGTGGCCAGCCTCAGCTACCTAGTGAGGCACTCCGCAACTTAGTGAGACTCGGTTTCAAAATAAAGAATAAAAAATAGGGCTGGGGGTATAGCTCAGAGGTAGAATGCCCCTGAGTTCAATCCCCAGTACTGCAAAAAAAAAAAAAAAAAAAAAAAAAAAAGCACATTTACATCTACATGTGCATGCCAACTAGTGCGTTTGTGTGTGTTTGCTTGTGAATGACTTTGTTCCTCCTCACCGCCCCCCAAATAAACGTTGAGTTCAAACATTAATTCCAGAAATCAAAATTGTGCTGCACTTTAATATTCTCAGGTAACTGAACTATGAACTATGTGAAATAGTCAAGATATTATAAGAGAGACTTGTAAAGGACATGCCAGCCAATTTTTGACATATATAATGTTAGGGACCTTAGTACAACCATGCCTCAGCAGTAGCTGAAAGGTTAATGGAATTGGGATTTGTGTAGACATGACTGATTTTCCTCCTGCAGGAAGAGAAGGAGGAGGGAGAGAAGCTGATTTGGACAAAGACCTTTAAGGTTGTTCACATCTGCATCTTCCTTTCTTAAGGGCAGCAAAGCACCAGTTTCTTCTACACTAAATCACTCTAATCTCTTTGAGGCATCCAGTGCTTGTCAGAGAAAACATTGTTCAGCCAAGAATACACTAAGAGACTAGATAAAATAGTCAGTTTGAGAAAAGCAAAAGCAAACACTGTGATACAAGAAAGTCTGAGTCACATTTCTATTGCTGTCAGTGTCATTCTGGTATAAAACTTTAATATTTGAGGGCATGGCTTCTGGCTCTTGAGTATTATTATGTCAGAGTACACTCCTGTCCATCATCTCTCTATGTAATGTACTTAAAACTTTGTTTTAAGTAATATCAAGATGGCACTCTACATCAATTTGCTACTGGAAAAAGTTATGCCTTTTGCTCTTATACACAAAAGAAGCAATTTTACTTTTTAAAATATACATTTAAAAACAAATCTTGGTTCTTACTTTTGGCTTCTTGTTGGGATATACCTGTTATTTCATGATTTGGCATGCCCATGCACAGCAATGTGATCACAACCAGAACATAAAGTCAAGAGAGAATTCAAAGCATTAAATACTAAAGTGAGCTGGGCGTGGTGGCCCACGTTTGTAATCCCAGCATTTGGGAGACAGACCGGAGGATCCAGGTTCGGGGCCAGCCTCAGCTACCTAGTGAGGCACTCCACAACTTAGTGAGACCCTGTTTCAAAATAAAGAATAAAAAAAAAAGTAGGCTGGGGGTGTAGCTCTGAGGTAGAATGACCCTGAGTTCAATTCCCAGTCCCGCAAAAAAAAAAAAAAAATACTAAAGTGTTTGGCAATGTGGTATTCTACATTTTTCATGGTCATGAATTTTAAGGTTCATTTATCTACAACTTTCCTATATAATTTTTTTAAATTTTTCACTGAACAACTTAATTCATTTAATACATACAGAATCTCACCTCTTAGAAACAGTTTGCTCAAAATAATTTATAAATTAAATAAATAGGTTTTCTCAAAATAATACTATGCAATTAAATAACTATTAAATAACTGAAATATATTACATATGATGAGCTAAGACAATTGTTTACCAATTGAAGTAAATAAATATTGATATTGAAGCCGGACGTGGTGGCGCACGCTTGTAATCCCAGCATTCAGAGGCTGAGACCGGAGGATCCGGGTTCATGGCCAGCCTCAGCGACCTAGTGAGGTGCTCTGCAACTTAGTGAGACTGGGTTTCAAAATAAAGAATAAAAAATAGTGCTGAGGGTATAGCTTGGAGGTAGAACACTCCTGAGTTCAATCCCCAGTACCGCAAAAAAAAAAAAAAAAAAAAAAATGATATTGAGTACCATCTTAATTATAGTGTGTTTGTCCAAAGATTTTTAAAATAAGTGAAATAACTCAAAACTGTAGATTTAAAATTCCCAAATTTTGCCTGATTGTCATCACATGACATTCCTTCCTCATCTTTCTGTGCAGAATCAAAAATAAATTAGAGACAGAAAATATTGGTTCTTCTCTACTTTTTCAGTTAATGTTTGTTCTACCAAGGATACCATATTTATTTAATGTGTTCAAACTAAAAGAGGGAAAACAGAAAAAAATACATTTGTACTATTGACATGAAAGTTAATGTGGTCTGGATCTATAAACCCAGGCACAGGTAAACTAGAACACATGAAATAAAAGACTGAGATAGCAAAGCCTTTACAGTTCACATACTCTAACACCATAGAAACTGAGGTCCACACATCAGAGATACCTAGACTGATATTTCAAAGTAGGGGTCAGAAAATGCAAAATGGTCTTTATAATACAGGCAAAAACTGAAGTAATTCTTCTTGTCCAGAAAAGCTATACAAGAAAGGCATCTAGAGCAATCATGGAGAAAGGAAAGTGTTTTTAGTAAATGATGCTATGAAAACAGGATAATCATATACAGAAGAAAGAGCTGGACTCTCTCCCACCATACACAAAATCAAGGCAAAATTGATAATGTAGTTAAATTATGTTAAGGAACAATATAGGACTTTTTGTGCTTTTGTGAAAGAAATGAATTATGAGTGTGGGAGTAAGTGGGAACCATAATAAAGATTTCATAACAGCTAGCAAAAGTGTGGGTAAGATATGGGCAGACTTGAGCTATTCATTTGGAAACAGAACCAGTAGGACTTGTTGATGAATTGAATATAGGAATTAAGGAGAGTAAAGATTTAGGACTGATTGCCTGTTTTTGGATTTGAGAAGTGTGTCCTATTGTCTGGTGTAAGGGCAAATTGGAGGTAAGTATTTTCAAGCACATAAGGGATTCAATTTAGAGACACCAAGTTAGTTTAGAGCTCAGAGAAGACACATGTGGTTGGAGATTTGACAGTCATTAATAGTGTACCTTAAATACTAATGTGAATTATACGTCCAGTATGAAAGAAGATAAACCAGAACTTTTCTTACAGAGGAAACAAATACATACCATTTAGAGTAGGAGTCAGCAACTGATGTTTTTTAAGAAGTCACATAATTCAAGTATATATTTCAAGAGCTAGAAAAGAGTCACATGCTCAAAACATTGTGAAACATTTGAGGAAATTGAGGGCAAAGAAGTATGAACTGGATTTGGTAGTAACCAATTTGTGACCTCAATAAAATCAATTTCAGTAGTGCAGTGTTGAAAATCCTAGAGTAAAATAAACAGAAGAGAAATCGGGTACTCCGCTAAGACATAGCAGATGGAATACTAACATCTGTTCTAACTTCTCATAGAAATACCACTAAATGAGAGTAATGTATTTAAAAAGCCATAAACTCCAAATGACCAGCAAAGAAGACTAAATAACAATAGAATTAAATAGTATGATTAAAAGCACATAGGCAAGTATAACTATTTTAGCACACTGCATAATGTTGAAACTGTGAGCAATCTAGATTAAAAAAATCTTTAGAGTTTGACATTTAGAGATTTTCATATATAAAAAGGCAGCTTGCTACCTCATCATCTTACAGAAAACCCCTTCATAAGCAAATGCTATATGTACACACAAAGATTTGGATCTTTCATTGAGTTCCATTTTTTAATATAAATGAACCTACAAGATTTTTTAAATATTTGGCAAAAATCTCTGGTATGACGTAACAAGATATTGGACAAAACATTAACTAAAAGCACAATAGGACAAAAACTTTTATGATCAAATAATTTTAATATACATATTATATATAATTAATAATAAACAGATAATAATGTTATTATAAAGAAACATTTAGAAAGCATCTAAGAGCTTTTAAAATTTGAATGATGCTTTTGCTAGATTTTTGTTGTGCATCATTTAAAGCATTTTGTATGTTTCTTCTTACCTGTGAATATAGTATGTTCTTAAATAATGTTCATTAGTCAGGAGAACTGTAAGAAATAAATTGTGTGTATACTGTCTGTTTATATTTTAAAAATATAAAAACAAAAATAAATACTGATATCAATAATCTGCTGGAGCCAGCTCTATGTGCTCATGAAGGCCACTTCTTACATCTTCATGAAATTTTATGAGCTATGTTTAAACATTAAATTTTAAGCTTACTTTTAAATAAATTGTATTTTAAAGGACAAGAGATATTCACTACTTATTTCCTAATCATCTTAAAACTCATTCCTAACTATATTATTGGTGTTCTTTATATGTATTGCATGAGTAGATAAGAAATGTTATTAATGATGCCCTCTACCATATCTCTTTTTGTTCCACATTCATTGATCTTAAGCTGATAGCTTAAATTTAGTGATAGTGGGAATATCTATATAATAGAAATTTGCAAACACAGCAAAAATTGACATAATTTGTCTTGTGGAATGTCTATATTTTGTTTTAATGGCAAAGATAGATTTTTTTTTCTATTTCACTGGCTCTCTTTCTTTTTTATATTGGTGTATTATAATTATACATCTTAATGAGGTGCAAGATGTGAGAGGCATACATGCACACATCACTCATTTATTCCACTAAACTTAAAATTATTGTGTTTTTACATTAAGAATAGCATGAAAAATTGTGGAACTATTCTTCTAGCATTTGAAAATAATCACCCAAGTTAATAATGAGGTAATTACTTCCATTGATAAATGAGCGGGGTTCCCCAAATCTTCACTGTTTTACTTTTTTCTTACTTATTAAAGCAAAGAAGTATATCAACCAATATTCATATTAGCACTTTTTATTGTAATCATAAACTGGATATAGATAAATGCATTATGAAAAAATTAATGAAAACATTATATGAGAATATCTTTGCTATTTAAAATTTAAATTAAGTGTATTTAATGTTTTACTAATTGGAATGTGTATCATACACATTCTTTCTATCAGAAAATATTCTATCAAACAAGCAGACATATATATTAACATGCATTTTGCCAAAGAATTTACTGTAAAACATGCACAATAAAAGTATTTCTACAAAATTTCAGAAGCAGAAAAGATGTAGGAAGTAGAGAAAAAAGATAAAATTTTTCTGAGGGCATACAATAAAAATGAATGCTTGGTCAGTTCTAAATTTCTAATATATGATTCTGGAATTTGTAGAAATAGAAATTGGAAGGAAGTATATTACTAAAATTAACAGAAGATTCTTTTTCAGAATTAATCATATATACTTAGAATGCAGTAGGAAGAATTTAAAAGGATGTACACTTAAATTACATAAGTGGGAAAAGCCCAAGATGGCAACTGAGTGAAACACCTTTCCTTAGGCACTGTAGAGCTCGAATCAAAACTGCCATAAAAGCAACTTCTTGATGAAAGAAAAGCAGCAAAAAAGTAAACATTTAAAACAACAAAAATCCCAGAATAGCCAAAGTAGTTCTTAGCAACAAGAACCATGAAAGAGGCATCACAATACTTTACTTGAAACTATACTACAGAGTCACAGTAATAAAAACAGAATGGTATTTGCACAAAAACAGACACATAGACCAACGGAGCAGAATAGAAGTTTCAAATACAAACCCACACATGTACAGTCAATTGATTTTTTTACAAAGGAGCCAAAAACATACATTGAAAAAAACACAACCTCTTCAACAAATTGTGTTGATAAAATTGGTTAACCATATGCAGGAAAATAGAACTAAACCCCACTTTCTCACCCTGCACAAGAGTCAATTCAAGATGAATCAAAGACCTAGAAGTCAGGTCAGAGACTTTGCAGCTACTTGAAGAGGGCAAAGGCCCAACACATCAACACATAGGCACAGGTAAAAACTTTCTCAACAAGACTCCAAAGGCAAAAGTAACTCAAAGGAAGATAAATAGATGGGATTGCATTAAACTGAAGAGCTTCTGAGCAACAAAGGAAACTATCAAGAACCTCAACACAGAGCCCACTGAGTGGAAGAAAATTTTTGCTAGCTACTCCTCTGAAAAGACTAATATACAAAATACACAGAGAACTCAAGAAACTCAAAAATAAGAAAACAAATAACCCAATCAAAAAATGGGCAAAGGATCTAAATAGATACCTCACATAAGGAAAAATACAAATGGCCAATAAATGTAAAAGTATGAGGAAATGTTCAACATCATTAGCAATCAGAAAGATGCAAATCAAAACTACCTTGAGGTTTCACTTAACCCCAATCAGAATGGCAATCATCAAAAACACAAACAACAGCAAATACTGGAAAGGGTATGGAGAAGTGGAAACCCTAATACATTGTTGGTGGGAGTGCAAATTAGAGCAACCACTTTGGAAAACAGTATGGAGGATCCTCAGATAAATGGGAATGAACCTACCATATGATCCAGCAATACCACTTTTGGGTATCTACCCAAAAGAATGGAAATGAAACTATCAAGCTGATACATGCATATCAATGTTTATAGCTGCACAGTTCACAATTGCCAAACAGCCAAGATGTCAATCAACAGATGAATGGATTGCAAAACTATGGAATATATACACAATGGAATTTTACTCAGCCATAAAGAAGAACAAAATAATGTCATTTGCAGGGAAGTAGATGCAACTGGAAAACATTATATTAAGTGAGATTAGTCAATCACAAAAAGTAAAAAATTGTATGCTCTCCCTAATATGCAGAAGCTAGGGAAAAGTAGGACATATGTGGGACACTAGACGAAGAAGGGAAAACCTTAGATGAACAAAGAAGGTGACTTAATTGAAGGTTATGGGAGGAGAGGGAAAAACCTTAATGCACATGAAGTACTTTCACAAACATATCAAAGTCAATCATTAAACTGAACTTGAGAAGGAAGGAGGGTGAGGGAGTGGGGCAGGAATTGGGGAAGGCTTAAGTGAGAAATCTGTACATGTATGCCTTTACCAGCTTGTACCTATCAAAGATTTATGATTAAAATGCACCAATGAAAATAAATAAATAAATAAAGTGGGATAATGAAGAGAAAAAAATAAAGTACATAAGCAAGAAACATCAGAACATAGAAATAATGAATAGTTCTTAAAAGTTTACTTATACAGGGAAAAAATAACTGAAAATATGAAGGAATCAAAACCATACTAAGAGAGATATAGGAAACAAATTTTAAATTCCATTAAGATTCTGATTTAACTTATAATTTTATACCAAGATTCTATGTATATATGTATGGAAATCAGGCCAGAGACCTTGAGCTACTTGAAGAGGGAATAGAACCAACACTTCAACACATAGGCACAGGTAAAAACTTTCTCAACAAGATCCCAAAAGCTCAAGCAACTCAAAGGAAGATAAATACATGGAATTACATTAAACTGAAGAGCTTCTGTGCAGCAAAGGAAACTATCAAGAACCTCAACAGAGAGCCCACAGAGTGGGAGAAAATTTTTGCCAGCTATTCTTCTGATAGAGGTCTAATATCTAGGATGTATAGAGAACTCAAGAAACTCACAGCTAAGAAAACAAATAACTCAATCAAAAAATGGGCAAAGGATCTAAATATAAACCTCTCAAAAGAAGAAATACAAATGGCCAATAAATGTATGAGGAAATGTTCAACATCATTAGCAATCAGAGAGATGCAAATCAAAAGTACATTGAGATTTCACCTAACTCCAATCAAATGGCAATCATAAAAAACATGAAAAACAACAAATTCTGGTGAGGATGTGGAGAAGTGGGAACCCTAATACATTGTTGGTGGGATTGCAAATTAGTGCAACCACTTTGGAAAACAGTATGGAGTATCCTCAGATTAATGGGAATGTACCTACCATATGATCCAGCAATACCACTTCTGGGTGTCTACCCAAAAGAATGGAAACCAAACTATCTATGTTATAGCTGCACAATTCACAATTGCCAAACTATGGAAGCAGCCAAGATGTCCATCAACAGATGAATGGATAACAAAACTATGGGATATGTACACAATGTAATTTTACTCAGCCATAAAGTAGAACCAAATCATGTTATTTACAGGGAAATGGATGCAACTGGAAAACATTATGTTAAGTGAGATTAGTTAGTCATAAAGAGTAAAAAAGCATATGTTCTCCCTAATATGCAGATGCTAGGGAGAAGATGGGACATAAGAGGGACTCCAGATGAAAAAGGAGAAACTCTAGATAAGTAAAGAAATTGACTTAACTGAAGGTGATGGACGGGGGATAGAGACACTCTAAAGCACATGGTGTACTTTCACAAATATATCAAAATCAATCACTAAACTGACCTTAAGAAGGAGGGAGGGGGAGGGAGTGGGGTGGGAATTGCGGAAGGAGTTAAATGAGAAATGTGTGCATATATGCCTTTATCAGCTTGTACCTAACAAAGATGTATGATTACAATGCACCAATTAATAAAAATTTCCAAAGTACAGTTTCTTCTCAGAAATCATTCTACCTATTTCTTAATAAAATGTATGCACTTGCAGAATAGAAAGACTCCATGCATCACTATGGTCTAATATGGAAATAGTGGGCTCATAACTATTCAGTTTCAGGTTAATTTACTTAAAAGCTAAAGATATTATCAAATACATGTCTTTACAGTTACTTCAGAAAGTAAATTTGTGTATATATGTATACCACAATATATCTACACATCTTTTGCAAATTTCAAAAGTAAAAAGTCCAGGTTACTAATTTTGCCTGCATTCACTAAATTATTTAATTGATCCTAGACTTAAAGTTAGATGCAATAATGAAATTATCTTCTCCAATACATGAAAAGATCACAATAAATAAATAAATAAATAAATAAGTGGAAACCAAAGCAATTGTTATTTTATTTCAGTTTGTATGTTCCTGAAAGTGTTTGTGAAGCATGAATTCTGTAAATAAAGGTTCCAAAAGAAAATGTCTTTTGTTTCTAAAATAATAGTGAGGAGTTCTTGGTATCTTTTTACTTAACAGTACATGATAAGTTATGTTTCAAATTATCTAATAAAAACCCATTTTCCCATTCAGGATTAGTCCTACTCATAATTACTTGAGCTTCCTTGGTGCTTTTTTTATTATGCTTTTGAATACTAATGATGCTACACTTGAAAAAATTCATCTCTTCCTATTATTCATTTTTTAAGCTGTTCACTTTTGTTAAAAGTATCTACCCTAGTTTCTGAAGTTTTTCCTATTGATTTTCACTATCATGAATTAAAAAATTCTTCAATACTTAGAACCGTTTTTTAAGTGTCTTCTTTTGATGCTTTATTTCACTGATCTTATTCTTCATGATCAATTTATTAATTTAAGGGCTTAAATGGCAAATCTGTTCCCTAGGACATTTGAGAGAAAACATATGACTTTCTAAGACTGACTGATCTCATTAGGCAGATGATACCTAGGGATGAAATCATCCAAGGGCTTTGTCACCATGCTTTACCTGGCTTCTCAGGCTTTTTGGAGGCCCAAAGTTGGGAATGGGATTGCTAGTCTCTGTCTCTGTTTCTATCTCTGCCTCTCTCCTCTCTCCTCTCTTCTCTCTCTCTCTCTTTCTGATTTATGTGATGTATCGGTCCAGCTGGCATGGCTATAGGAGGTTCTGCTGACTCAGGACTTCACCCGAAATATACTAAAGGAAAGAGTTTAGGAGCTCATGTACCTGCTTAGGTTCTAGTGTCAAAAAACCATAGCTTCACTTCCACTACAATATTTACTGAAGCAAGCACCCAGACCAACCTGGAAGACATAGACCCCATAGGCTGATGGGTGAAGTCAAAATTCTGGAAAAGTATTTCCCCAAAATGTGAGGAAAATGTAATCTGACACAACGGCAGATACTATGTAATGAGATAGTACTGATTCAATTCTCAGCTTTTTCATGAACTACTGTTTAAAGTTATTTAACTACATTGTGCCACAATCTCTTCACCTGATGAAATAATATCATTATTTCCTCCCTATCACTGTTACTATATGTTTTTGTGTGTCTGTGTGTTACTAGAGATTGAACTCAGGAGCATTCTACCTCTGAGATATAATCCAGTCCTATTTTTAATTCTTTATTTTGAATTAAAATAAAACAGGGTCTCACTAAGTTGCAGAGGGCTTCACTAAGTAGCTGAGGCTGTTCATGAGTCTGTGATTCTCCTGTCTTAGTCTCACAAGTACTGGGATTGCAATCATGCACCACCATGCCTGGCTTCACTATCATTATAGTAAGTATATATATTGTATATATAAAATGTTTATAGCGATAGAAATCCTATAATAAACATTGTATAAGTACTATCAGTTCTTACTGTCGACTCACTCAATCTTTTATCTTTTTGTATGTTGACCTAATATTCTAATGAAAAAGTGTGAAATTTAGTGCTTACAAAATAATCACAAAAGCATCAGTAATGAGATTTTTTTTGTTTTAAATCTTCAATTGTAAGTAATAGTTTTCAGTATATCTGGCCTGGAAATTTTTGAGTGCAATATTTGTAAGTCATTGTGTAATATTCTGAATTGAAAAAGAAAATGTTAGTTCTCCATAACTAAAATTGAGAGATATCTGTTATGTAGCAGGTACTATTCTAGTACTTTATGTTGTTAACTCACAATCAAATTAAGAAACAACAACAACAACAAAAAAAAAACTAGCTTAGAGGAACTTATTTAATCACAAAGAGAATATTTAACCATCAATTTTATATCTGAAGCACACAGTCAAAATATTCAGAGTCAATCTCAAGCTCTATGATAGTTAAGGATTTTTGTTTAAAAATAATAAAAAGGAAATATTTCTAAATTCACCTACTATGACATAGGATCAGGCTTTGCTGGTCTTCTGACACTAAGATTTGTCATTCATATATATATTTTAAAATAAATAAATAAAAAGAATTATTAAAACAATGAAATACTGAAAAGAAACATTTTAAGGTACAGGTCTTACATGAAAAAAATTATCAAATTAAAGGACAAATACTAAGCAACACACTATGTGAAAATATGCAACATGTTCCTGGATGAGATAACTTAACTTCCCAAAATGTAAATAGTCTCAACATTAAGAATTGATCTTAATGTGATTGTAATTTTAACAAAGTAGAGACAGCAAAGTTAAATAATAGAATAAAACTTACTGAAGTAAGTTGAATGAATAATTGTCTTTTTTCCAGTGGAATTAAGTGACCATATTAGAGAATTGCTAAAAGGTTAAATCTATCAAAAATGCAGAGGATATTGCCTTAACCTTAAAAAATGTTATCCATAATTATCTTTAAAGAACAATTTTCTTTAATTTTTGATGTCAAAAGGAGAAAAAATATAAAACTTTTCAACAGGTTGTATTGAAAATATTTTTAAAACTTTGAGCTATTTCATAGATAGATTTAAGGAATTTACATCTTTCAATGTTTGAGTAACAATAAATTTTGTAGAGCATTGGAAATGGAAGTTGGTGGATACTGAAGTATCCATGAAAAGACAATATATAAGTAAAAACGCAACCTTGTTTCTAGAAACCAGATCTAAACAAACAGAAAAGCTGTTCTTACCATCTTGTACACACTCCGCTGTAAATTGTGTTCATTTGACAGCATATTGCACATGCACATACATACACACAACATACACATACACACATACACACCACAATGTGTTTCAGATTTAGTAGTCCTGTTTAGTAAGTCTTGAGCTGTTCTTTCCCCTTTGGGTTCCATTTTTCAAATTAATTCTTATGGGATACCTATTTTCCCATTTCAGTTTATGACAAACATAGAGAACCCACATCAAACAGTCATCATGGAACATTTTTCTCTCTTATGTCATTCCCTTTCCTGTTTCTGTATATCCTTAAATGAAATAATTTTCTTTTCCTGAGATTGTCCCTGGAACAGGCTTTCTTGTCAGTCAGTTGTATCCTTTCCATGACAAGTCTGGAATAATAGTATTTAGCAGAAATATTGTGAAACATTTAATTATATTATATGTAATTATATATAAATTATGTTAAATATGCTATGTTTATACATAATTATGAAACATAATAGTACATATATGATCTTGCTATCAGTGATTATGCCTTTTAAAATGTTGTATAATTTTATTAAAACCATATTTCTCATCTCTTATTAGGAATGCCTCTAAAATATCCTATATTAATTCTATGATACCAAATAAGGGATGGCTGGGCACAATGGTAGTTGCCTGTAGTTCTATTACTTGTGAAGCTTAGGCAAGATAATCACTTAAGCCTAGGAGCTGAAAGCCAGTATGGGCAACATTGTAAGACATTATCTGAAAAACAAAAACAGAATGAAAATTAAAAAGTCCTCTCCAACAGCATATGAAGTATTAATGTGCATCATCACTCTAATTAATTTAGAAGTTTCTAATCAGTTTAAGCTAAAACATATTTCTGGAATTCTCATAAGGTAACAAATTCCTTGTGCCTAAGTGTGTGTGTGTGTGTGTGTGTGTGTGTGTGTGTGTGTGTATGCGTTTTAAAAAATATCTATGTACTTTTTGGCTTCTATGGTTGTTCCTTTCATCTCTTTCAGCTACCTTTTATATATTGTACAATATCTCAGTCCTTTTTCCCTTAATGCATGTTGCAAATCAATAGCTTTGTTTTATTTCCTTTCTTTTATGTTCGCTTTGTTGCTAAGGCTCTCTTAAAAGTCCTAATCGGTCACACTAAAAATAATGGATTGGATCTGATTAGAGAACCCTTTTTCTAAAACAATTTTGCAAGAAAATCCTCTCAAATACTTGATGCACTGAAACTACTGGAACTTATATTTACAAAATGCCATGGTCAAAGTGTTGCCTTTCTTTCTATGGTGAGTTAAGGTAAGGGCTGAGAGAAACTTGGGTCGAAGTTTTTTCACTATTGAAATGGTAGATCTGCCCCTCTGAAATCTGTTAGCAGTAGAGCCTGAGAAGCCTCTTGTTAGGGATAGATATTAATGAAAAACATCAATTCACAATCACATTTGAACCAAAGACTTAGTCCCAGGAGGTAAATTTTCATTTTTATAATGTATTTGTCTTGAACTTTCCCTCTAATCTAGTCCCCAAGGTCCTAAGATAAAACAAGAGAAAGAAAGTCACTAGGGGAATTTTATGACTAAAAGTGAAAGATTTTACCATAAAATCTCTTCAAGGCACTAAAATCCACAAAACCGGATTATAACACAAAGGAAAAGAATAAGAAACTGAAATGGAAAGAGGTTTTCTGTTTTCCTAGTGTCATGTGCCTTAGACACCTCTAAGACATTAAAAGAAATAATGTGAAAGTGATTCAGAATGTGAATGTGGCCCTAATACCCAACAGAGACATTACAGCTGATAATTGACAATTTGTATGAAGAGTGACTGAGGGCTCAGGCAAATATGTTAACATCTCATGGGAAATTGACAAAATAGAAAAAGGAAGAAACAATGTTCTCTAGTAAGTTCCATAAATAGAATATAAGTCAGAGTCATACAAGAGACCATACCCCTCAGTCTCCTACCACATATTCTATTTAATACCTGAAAAAGTTTCTGCAAACTATGAGCAACTTTTCCTAAAATTTACGGAACACTAAAATAAATTGGTCTAATATACAGTATTAACTACTTTCCAATCTCTAGACATTCCAGAAGTGGCAGTTTACAAAGAGCAAAGAGACACAGTTGCTTGTCCTGAGGAGGTAGAAGGGAATGCTCCTTGGTTGTTCTGGTTGTTTCTGGTTATTGTCTCTCCCTTTTGGGACTGAAGACAATGTTTAATCCAGGTCAACTTGCATATTGGTCTTCAAAATATTGAGTGTTGTTTATTGACAACAAAATGATCCATCTATTGTAGATAGGTTTTTGTCCTGCTAAATTTCATTTCTCTTTTTAGTTGAATCTGAAAGAGGAGATATTTAAAGCAGTCTTTGAATTGAATAGATTTCAGTGATCTATATTGAGCTAAATATTCTGCATAGCATAAAGCTAAATTTTTAAAATAAGCTGAGTCTCAAGTAAAGCAGACACCAAAGATTTAAATATCTCATTGAATTGTCATTCACATGTCATCACTTTTTTGGAAGATTGGCAGTTATTTCTAAATAATGCAGATAATATTTCCAGTTTAAAAGTGATTTTCCCCCAAATCATAAAGTAAAATAACTCAGCAACATATGTTAAGATTCCCAATGTTTTTGTATTAGAAATTCATATAAAGCAAAATTAATTTATAAGTGTAGTGTTTAGAAGCATTTAATATATTCATAATTATATATCCACTAGCTCTGTCTATGATCACAATTTTTCATTACCGTAGAAGAAATCCTAATACCCATTAAGCAGTCACCCCTGTCTTCTCCAACTACCAGAAATCATGAATCTGCTTTTTATATTTATAGTTTTGCCTTATCTGAACATTTTATATAAAATAAATCATACAATATTTGACTTATTTTTTCTTTATCATGTTTTCAATGTTCATTTATGTTGTAGCATGTACCCAAATTGCATTCATTTTTAAGGTGAATAATATTCTTCTGTGTACAAATACTACCACTTGTTTATTTATTCTTTGAAATTCACGTAGGTTACTTCTACCTATTTGCTAGTGTGTATAGTGCATCAAGGAACATTCATGAACAAGAATTGAGTACTTGTATCTCAGTCAACATTCTCACTGCCGTAATCCAAAAAGTCTGACCACACAACTTAGGAAGTCAGGCAGAGCTATATCTGCAGAGCTCAGAGTATGGTGAGGGAAAGCAGAGATACAGAGAGAGCAAGGCTTACTCACATCATGGAGACGGGAAGCAAAAAGAACAAGAAAGCAAGGAGATTTAAAGACAGAAGCACAGTCCCTACAGCCACACCCCCATGGACCCGCCTTCTCTTGCCCCCCCACCCTCAGCCTAAGTTACCACCCAGTAAATCCATTACAATGGACTTATCTACTGATGAGTTTAAAGTCCTCCTGACTTAATTACATCAGCTCAGAATAATTAATGCATGAGCTTTTCAGGGAATATATAACTATATCTAACCATATCTAACTATATCTAACCATATATATACATATATATATGGTCATTATGGTTATATATATACATACCATAACAACCTATATTTTTGTGTATGTGGATTTTGTCTAAGATAGTTTGTTGTTGTTGTTGTTGTTGTTTGTTGTTCTCTGCTATAGTTGAATAGCTGAGAATACAAAAATTTACATCGGATGACAGAAAGTCTAAGGCCAGACACCAGTATCTAGTCAGTGCCTTCTTGCTGTGTCTTCATATGGTGATGGAAGGTGAAAGGGTAAAATCCCATAAGCCATTTTTAGAGCAGTGTATATTCTTATATGAGGACAGAGCCTTCATTACCTAAACATCTCCAAAAAGACCCTATACCCTCAAACAGCTGCATTTAGAATTTTCAATATATGA
Source organism: Graphiurus murinus (assembly GCA_004027655.1). NCBI lineage: Eukaryota > Metazoa > Chordata > Mammalia > Rodentia > Gliridae > Graphiurus > Graphiurus murinus. Next base: position 20,756 of record PVLC010009868.1, read on the forward strand.
ATTTTGGAAGAACTCCCCAGGTATATACTAGGAGTGGAATAGATGGATCCTATGGCAATTCTATATTTAACTTCTTGAAGAATCAGTATTTTCCACAGTAACTACACCATTTTTGCATTTTCACAATAATGTACATAGATTTCTATTTATCCAAATCTTCAGCAATACTTGCTTTTTTCTTTTTTTTATTTATATCCATCTTAATGGGTTTATATTCAGATTATTGGCTCATTGGGGTTAATTCATGTGTGCAGAATTCTATAGTTGAAATGTTTGGTCCCCAGAATTCATTCGTTGAATATATTAAAATCATGTGTTAATAATTTTTGAACAAGAACCTTTGGTAAGTGATTTTGTCATGAATGCTACCCATTCAAGGATCAATTGATTACTACATTGATGAATTATCATAGAAGTGCCTCAGTTATGAAAGAAAGCTCTATCTGGCTTGCATTATCTGTCTTGTCATATGATACCCTCCATCATTTTCTGAAGCAGTAAGAATGTTCTTACCAGAAAATAAGAAGGTATAGTGACATGCTTTTGAATATCTGAGACTCCAGAATGATGAGCTGAATAGAATAACTCTTTGTAAATTATCCAGTCTATGGTGTGCAGTTAGAGCAAGAGAAAATGGACTAAGGCATAGAATGAAGTAGGGTCCAACCTCATTCTTTTGCGTGTAGTTAACCACTTGTCTCTGCCATTTGTTAAGGTTTATAATATGGATTGAATGGGATTCTGCTCAATTCAGGGATATTACTTAGAATTATAATGTGATATGTATTTTAAATGGAGAATAAGTGTACTTTTACTTATGGGATATCATTATTTTTGGCATAATACAAAATATACCTCGAAATTTATCAATGCAAGCTAGTCTTAAAAACAAGCATATAAGCAAAGTGATTCCATCATTTAAGTGGTAATTTATAATCAGAGAAATATAGTCACTGGAACCAAAACATAAAAATTTAATCACTGTTAAGACAATTTATTGGAATGAGATTCCAACTAAAAGTTACTATGAATGGTCTTGTATTTCTTATAGACACTAATAAATGTCTGAAAAGGGGCATTGAATAAATATGCAGAGGTTTGAAAGAACCAAATATCAGATGATAAGTTCTACTGTCTTCTACTATACCAACTGAATTGGCTAATGCCCCATTAAGGATAAGCACTTCTAATGTATGTTGATGTCAGATAGCTTATTATTTCACTAGTCCGAGATCTATTATTTTAAAGATGAATGTCTCTTTACATTATAATATTTAAAATTATGAATGCTTATGTTCAGAAAGTGAATGATATGCATTCAGATAAGAATATTTTTTAAAAAAAATTACTGTAAAGTGTTCCAAAGATTTTATTTTAAGTTTTGTATTTCAAAGATGTTAAAGAGGGAGATAGTTCAATCTCAATCACAAATAAAAATATAAATATATCAATAATTGACTGGGAGACTCAGAAAATAGGATTGTAGGTTTGTGGCCAGTCTCAGCAATTTAGTGAGGTCCTCTGCAAGTTAGTGAGATCCTGTTTCAAAATTTAAAAAAATATATAAATAGATTATAAATAAGGATGGGAGTATAGCTCAGAGGTAGCATACCACTGGGTTCAATCCTCAGTACTATAAACAAACAAACAAAGAGGCTGAGAATTTAGCTTGATGGTAAAATGCCCCCTACAGTATATTCCCAGTTCAAAAAATTATTTTGATACATATGTATTTTCAAGTAAAAGACAAACTTTTAAAATGAAAATATGGTATAAAAATAAGACCACTTTCTACAAATTCACATCAAGCATTTAATATTGAATAAAAGAGCAGAAACACCTTCTACTCTTGGCCTTTGCTATGGCTGTTCTATGTTAATGTATGGTAGACATATAAATATATTCTTTTTCCTTAGATCTTTGTATTAGTGTCACCTTCTCATTGAGTGCCTCTCTAAACAAATATTCTCAAATAACCTGTCCAGTTTTACTTAATTTTACTTCAGGTGTCACCATATGAAATATATTATATATATAACACTTTGAAAAATAAAGCTTCTTACTTTGAGAAAACTTAGATTTTCAGAAAAGTTTCAAAAATAGTAATTTCATCCTGATCCTCCAATTATTAAAATCTTCATAATAAAAGTTCTTTGGTCAAAACTAAGAAATTAACCTTAATACAGTGCTAGTAAATAAGCTACATATTTTACTCAGATTTCTCCAGTTATTCATTATTACTGTTCCTTCTGATCCAGGAAAAATTGAGTAAAACATTTTTTTCATGGCCTTCGTTTTTTGGAAAATGTTTGGTCATATAGTTTCTAGCATACTGGACAGTACTGGACTTGTGTTTTTCTGGTATTTTCTTATTATTAGACATAGATTATAGATTTGGGGAAGAATACAGGAAGTGAAGAGTAATTTTCATGGCATTGTATTAGGGATACATGATATCAACATAACCATACTAATGATGCTAACTTTGAACATTCAGGAAAGATGTTTTGTCACATACTTATTTAGTGTAATGTCACTATTTTACCTATTTACACTTTTTTCAAATATCTCCATCTGCCAAGTGCACACTCAAGGATAAAGGAATTAACACTAACTCCTGTAGTGGAGAAACCTATATATACATTTTAGAATTCTTCTCTAGGGAAAATGTGTTCCTTCTCTGCCATTTATATATTCATTAGATTATTTATATTATTAGGGACTTGAGTATTACATTATTAGGACTATTATTATTTATTTCTTTGCTCAAATACTTCCAACTTTGGAGTTCTTTCAAGCTGGTCCCTGTGGTGTCTCTTTAACCGTACCCCATCATTTTGTGAGCTTATTTTTGTCTGCTTCCTTTATTGCTGTTTTGGTTAGCACTTTCTTATATTGAGCAATTGGAGTTATCACAGGTTTATCTTGGCTTTCTCTTATCCCAGATCTAGAATTTTCCACTTATGTATGGTGACCATTTCCTTACCTAGCTTGCTGTTTTACTGGTCTACATTTTTATTTTTCCACATCCTTCCTCTGAGGCATAAATTTAATGTGAATATAATTCCTTTCTGTTTTGGTACTTGCTGCATCCTCAGTGTTAAATACAATCTCTGATAGATAGTCAACATTCAGTAATAATGTAAGTAGGTAAAAGAAAGCAAAGTTACCACTACTCTTATTATGACTATAATTTTAAGTGATTTTTTTTATTTTCCAAAAAAAGCAATCCTTAAAAAAATCCCAAAATATAGACAATGGAAAATGGAGGCAGGCAAAAATACTTGATTTTAAATTAATAAAAAAAGGTCTTGCAATTTTCCAGTGTTACAATGATTCTAGTCCATTATCCTTGGTCATTCTGATTATTTTTCTTCAAATGTTTGGGAGCCACACACATAGAAAATATGTCATAGTATCACAAGTTTTTTTCTACCTCTGAAGATACAAAGTACTAATTAATAAATACCTTTCAAATATGGATATTCTTGAACTGCCAATTTAGTTGGATTTTTAAATTATATAACACAAGTTTACTGTCAGAAATAGATAAAAACATAAAAAAATGAGCAGCACTAAAATGAGAAGTTATTTATCAATGTAATTTTGGTATTATTGCACAAATTTCCTATTTGTATCAGGTGCTCTTATGCCTCAGAGAGGTTTGTTTTCAATGATGAAGATGGAATATACGAGAGGAATTGATATATAAAGACATATTACCATACCATGTCAATTCTCAAATTACTTTTCAATCATAATTTTCACTCTGTACATGTAATCACAGTATTGCCTTAGTCATCTGTGATTTGATTTCTTCCAGTAAAGACTTGTACTGCTCATAAAACACATGAATTTTGTCAATATTCTAGACTCAAGTTGTTCTTTATGGTGATTAAATGATTGGTTAACATTAAAAAAATTTAAAAAAATTTAAAAGACAATCTGGGTTGTTAAAATTTGAACTAATTATTCTAAAAAGAAAGAAGTTATTGTCCAATTTCTTGATTACTAAAACATAAAGTGTTACTAAAAACATAAAGCTTCTCTCTTTTGAGCATTGATGTTATTAGAAAAAAATTGTTCATTTTCACCTTATTTATTCCTACAATTCACAAATTCAACCTTGGTTACTGATGGTTTGTGAAAAGATTTCTCTAGGTTTGTACATCAAATCACTGTATTTTCAAGTCTATAATGAAGATTTTTGTCTACACACGTTTTTATGTACATAAACAGGCATTTCTTTTTTTTCCTTCCTCTTGCAAATATAGACATTCTTATTTATACCCTTCCCATACCTTACAAAAAGTACAGCTATATTCCTTGCCTATCTTCCTGAAGGATGTCACACTGAAAACAAATACAAATAAAACAAATACAAATTACTAAAATAAAGTACTCATTAGTATTTGAAACCATAAACTGGTTCTGTCTTGTTTTCTGATCATTCCCAAACAGTAAGAGTGGTATTCTGTTTTCTATGAGATTGTTATGCCATCATATTTTACAATATATTCTGTGTTCATTATTATTTTGGCTGTTTTGGGCAATGTATTTATGTGTGGTAGTTGGATGTGTTGCACCACCTTGGTTTGTACTTCTTGGAAAAAGCTAGATTTTTACCCCACCCTTGTCTTGCTTGTCTTTAAGGATAGGATTTCTGAGGGCCAAAAACTCTTTCCAGGTGGGCTGGTTGAAAATGGGTGTGTCTAAGATGGCTGCCAGAGTGAGCACCATACAACCTCTAACTTTACTAGAGACTGACATAAATATGTCTTCCCTTTATTAGCCTCGCCCTACTACTCATTTTTTTTGTCTTATATCTATAACTTCTCAAACCCCAAGGTGTGGATAGTTTATTTGTGAATCTTCTACTTCTCCTATTCTTGGACAAGAATAAATGTCTCATTCACTGCTCAGTCAGTGCTCCATTATACTCTCAGTCCCACGACTCCAACAGGAAAAAAAGAGCTCAGTTTTTGTGCTTAAAAATTGGTAACAGAAGTGGGGCTCTTCTTACATCAGGTTTTTTATTTCATAAAATCATGGCTGACTTATCAAAAATTGCTGTTATATATCTTTAATCATTAAATATCTAATTATCCATCTTGTAATGTTTTTAAGATAAGTGAAATCATCAGACATTTTGATTTATACTTAAATAAAAGTTGATAACATATGAAGGCTTTTAAGCACAACTATGAAATGAAATAGAACATAATTATATTTTAAAATCACATAACTTTTAGATATAATATTACTGTTAAGAAAGTAAAGAATGTTAAATTGATAACCAATATTGTAGATGCTGAAAGTTAAAGGGAAATTCTGTACAATATATTATAAGGCGACATGAAGGGAGCTGTCAGTTTTGATATTGATACATGAAAATAAGGAAAACAAATTTACACTTAAATACAAGTGTTATGGATTGAAAGATTGCATATCCTCAAAATTCATATGAAGGAATCCTATCTCCCAGTGTAATGCTTTAGGATTGCTGCCTTTGTACATAATTAGATTTAGATGAGATTAAAAGAGAGGAGTCTTCATGAATGGTATATCCATGCCTTATAAGGGTCATAGGATAGCTTGGTCCTATTTTGCTCACTGCCACAAGAGGATACAATGAGAAAGTTTCCTTAAACACTAGAGTGAGGACTCACAGGGAGCCTTGCTGGATTCCTGATTCCAGACTCCCAGGCTCTAGAACTTTGAGAAATACTATTGCATTATTAATACGCCACCCAGTTTATGGCATTTTGTTATAGCAGCTGAGGTAAACAAGACAACAGATATAGCAGCCTAGGGAGTCTACATGGTATAAAGTGGTTGGAACAAATTGAAATTAGAAACATTATTGATGTAGTATATTATATATTACAGTGAGATTCCAAATGATACATTCATATATGTATACAACATCTCTTGGTGTGGTTCCATCCTAACCCCATCCCAGTATTCTCCTCATGGACAAAATCATACCATTTACAGTATGATGGATGGAACTAGAAATATTTAAAGAAGAAAAAAATTTATGTTAGAGGCAGTGGTACACACTTGTAATCCAAGTACTTAGGAGGCTGAGACAGGAGGATTACAAGTTTGAGGCCAGTGTGGGAAAATTAACAAGACCTTGTTTCAATATAAAACAAAAATAAAAGAAATTAGGAATGTAACTCAATGGTAGAGTGTCCCTGGGTCCAATCTCCAGTGCCACAAAAGAAAAAAAAAAAGTAAGAAATGCTTTTATATATTGTTTTCTTTTTTCAAATAGACCATAGACAATTTTAAGAATACATTAGTAGAAATTCCTAAATTTAAAAACCAATAGCTTCTAAATTTTACATACTGACTTTACTTTGTATAACCCACGAAGGCTAAGATAATGACTATGTACTGAAGTATACTAAATGAATAATTGCTTAAAGAAAAATGCTAATGCACTTGATTCTTTATGCACCATTTTACCAACTAATCCTTGCAAATATTCTATAATTATTTTGGAGTTGAATATCATGCTATTAGTTCTTTCATGTTGTAGTATAATTTGTACTGTTTATGTCTGTCTGCTATATTCTTGCTTCTTGAATAATAAAAGAAGAATAGACTTACACTGTATAGTGAAGCAAAGAAAGTTGTTTTTCCCCTACTCTCCTATAAATTAGGTTGACAAAAGACAAATTAACAAGAAAAAAATCACATAAATTTATTTTAAGTTTTAAATGATATTAGGTCTTCAAAAGAAAATAGAGACAAAGAAATGGTGAAGCATAAGCACTTTTATTCCATGTTTAATGAAGGGTGGAAAGTCATAGGAAAATGTGAGAAGAAATGAGAATAGAAAATTATGAGTGTTGGGAAATTTAGAAGTCCTTTTTTTTATTATTTCATATCCCTCTATTTTCAAAGTTAACAATGTTTCTTTCTTTTGAGTATAGGTAAGGGCAGTTATATGAAAATTTTATAGTCTGTTGTAAAGAGGGAGGGTCAGAGAGTCCTTCATTGGCTTGCTATTTCTCAAATGTTTCAATTTTAAAGATCCACGCTGGGTGAATTCCAGTACTTAGAAGCTGGAGAAAGGAGGATTGCAAATTTGACAGCAGCTCCAACAATGTAGTGATAATCTCAGTAACATAGCAAGACTCTATTTCAAAACAAAAATTAAAAAAAGAGCTGAAGGTGTGGCGCAGTGGTAGAATACACCAGGTACCACAGGGAAAAAAAAAAAAAAAAAGAAAAGAAAGAAAGAGGAGAGAGACAGAGGAGAGAGAGAGAAAAAGAGAGAGAGAGAGAGAGAGAGAGAGGGGAAGGAAGAAATTATTTACTATGACAAGGCTATTTTGGAGTAGTGCATTCTGAACACTGTTGTACTCAAGAAAATAAAGAGCACAATCATACTTGGGTAAAATGAAAGAAATTCTGATTTAGAAATAGAATTCTTAAAATAATAAAAATTAGAAATTAATGAAAAACTTAATCCAATGACAAAGTCAAAACAATACTATATGGTCATAATCCAAGTATTTATAAAATATTAAATTTGTGGAGAGTATATTATAATGTAAATATTATTCCTAGTAACTGATTATATTAAAGCTGTAACAATAGCAAACATATTAATGGGAAATAAATATTTTTAAATATGACAACCAATAAGAGGATTTTTTGCTATGCCATATGCATTTGATAATAAGTGCTTTTGACACACTTGAAATAAATAGATGACAAAGTTCTCTGTTGACAGCCTTCCAACTACATTGCTTTTGCTGTCATGCATTTCAGCAAGAAATATTTAAGTCAAAGAACATGATTTTCCTATCTGAAATCAAGAGGTTCAGCAAGAATTAGAAGGAAATCTGACTTCTTGGTGTGGAAACCATTGCCCTCTGTACTCACATGAAATGGTGAATGGGAAATTGAAAGTAGCCATGATTTCAATTAGAAAGGAATCTTTAAATGACAATCTTGGGCTTCAAGCCCATTGTCATGGGCTTTGTGTCATGCAGAGACAGTTCATCAGTTCATTAATGTTTTTTGTTTTTTGTTTTTCTTCCCTTGAGCTTTAAAAATCTTGCTCATGCTTTTAGAACTAACATATATAAAACATTTGTAAGGGAGGAAAAGCATTGTAATGTTTATGTATTTAACCACAGAAAAACTCATGACTAAAGATCAGAAACGATAGATATATGTAGGAGAATGTGAGTCCTATGAAGGAAGATAGAGTAGATTTGCAGTTATGTTTGATTTTATGGGGTATAAACTTAAAAGTGGGGAAAGCCAGGCGTGGTGGCGCACGCTTGTAATCCCAGCATTTGGGAGGGAGACCGGAGGATCCGGGTTCGCGGCCAGCCTCAGCTACCTAGTGAGGCACTCCGCAACTTAGTGAGACTTGGTTTCAACATAAAGAATAAAAAATAATGCTGGGAGGATAGCTCGGAGGTAGAATGCCCCTGAGTTCAATCCCCAGTACCGCAAAAAAAAAAAAAAAAAAAAGTGGGGAAAGAAGGTAAATATGCTGCATTGAATAAGAAAAGATTTTAGACTCTTAATATTTCTCTTTGACTATAAAATACTTTTAAAATATGCAAACAAAAAATGGAAGTTTATTTTTCGGATCTAACAGACACTAAGTAACATTTTGTACATTAAAATAGGGAACATCCAATATGCCTATATCATGGCAGACATGTCACAAAACCTTTACATATATATACAGATCTATTCAATATATCTGAAAATCCTAGGATAAAATTAGGTGAGTATACTTCAGTCTACTGATGTAAAATTGGTGGAGGGAGGAGTTACTTGCCAAAAAAAATGCCAATGGTAAGTGACAGAGCCCGAATTTTTCATCCTTGGCCCTCCGGTCACAGGGGTTATACTCTTAAGCCTTATATCATATTGCATCTGGAAGAGTGGTGATTTGTAGTAAACCTTAGTGTATTACTACACTCAAGAGAGGAAAAAGAATTGAAATTTATTTCTAGTTTCTTTGGAATATAACTATCATATCATTCCTTTTAAATTATGACTAAACTATTGATTTTCCTATTTAAATTTAATTTTCTGAATTTGTAATAAGGTTCTTTACAAAGATATGAAAATCTATTTCTCTTCATACATCATACAAAAGGTAAAATGTGAAAAGACATTAGAAACTAAGAGGATGATGATGAGGGAACTGAAATTTGATATTTAAGAGGAAATGCCCTTCAAAAAGATAAATGCGAGATAAAGTAGTCAAGGACATTAAAAAGGAACCAAAATCCAAACAAAACAAATGTATAGGAATACATAAGATCCTCTTCAATTAAATAATGAGAATTTTTAAGTATAGAAGTAGACTCTCTCAAGGAGAAACAGGTAATTATAATACTTTACAATGTGTTCCTGCAACACTGATGTGTATTAGAGATTCAGAATCACTGATTAAGATTCTATGTTAATAATAAAACAGTTAATGACTATCTACAATGTTTGTGACATGAAACAAGCATTAATTCGCCATTGAAGAATCCTATTATTTTATAAGAAACAGAAATGAATACTCAAAAAATTACACAAAAAGACATTTTGGCATTTCCATTTGATTGCCAACTTATCCCATTTCAGATATAAAAAATGTGTACATTTTTATATACACTAGAAGAACACTAGAATTAATTCAGATAATAACATTACAGGATACAATAGAAATTATTGGATTTTATACTATGTGGTCTTGCTTAGTGTTTTTGCTTTATAATTTCTATTATGCTGATCAGGAAAGATAGACTGTGAAAATTGGTTATTGACTTGCCAGATGCTGAACTAAATATTTTACTCTAGATGGTCATACAAAATGAAAACTGAGAACTTGAGGAATCTTTTTCCTCATTTTCCAATATTTTTGTAACATGATTACTGGGAACCTTCCTGATAATGTTCAAATATGAAATTTTTGTTCCTCCAATTTATATATTCCATATTGTAAAGTTCTAAAGATTGGAAAAAAGTGATTTTCTATATTCTAAATAAATAAACCTACATCAAATTATTTTTATTTCTTTCTGCACAGAGTTTGGTTCTTTAATTATTGAAAATAGCGACATCTACATCCATTCTCTTAGACCATCTATGCATATTTGACCTTATCTTTTACCACTCCCTTTCAGCCTTACTCCACATCACACAGAACTTTCATATATTCCCACATCAGGGAACCTGCATGGGTTGTTCTCTAACTAGACATCATTTTTTCACAGATAGCTCCTTTCTTATCATCCTCACCTCATTCACGTATTTGCTTATGTTTTGTCTTTTTGCTGAGCTCTAATATGAACACTTAAAAACTGTGAGCAAACTATCAGTCCAACACCACATTATAATTTAGATCTATAATTCAGATCATAGTATTTATCACTTTCTAGTAAGCATAGATTTTAATTAAAATTAAGTTTAATTATTTTTATTCTATATTTCTAAAGAGTAATTTTAAAGTAATGGATTTTTATATCTTCTTTTTCTATGATATTCTGAGTACTTGGAACAATGTCAATTATATAGTAGTCACTTAATTATATATGTTTTACAACATACATATTTGTCCTAAATTTGAGCTGTTTCCTCATTGCATTGCTATTCCCTCATAGAATTTATTGAGCCCATATCATTTTGGCTGTATTCGTCAGGACCTATCTCAATTTGTGTTATGATGGGAGCTGAACACAATAATGGTAAATGAGCATAATTCTCAAACTATATTCTTATTTAACCAGGTTCAAATCCTCATTCATGCAGAAATATAGTCTTATTTGTTTTCTTATATAATTGCATCAGATATCATAATCTTATTTCTATACTTCTCTTCATAACTAGGTGACATTAAATAAAATGAAGCTGAGTGTGCCAGCATACACCTATAATCACAGTACTTGGGAGGCTGATGCAGGAGAATCACAAGTTTAAGGACAGCCTCAACAACTTAGTGGGACACTATTTAAAAAAAAAAAATAAGTTAAAGGTCTGGGTGTATAACCGGAGGTAGAATGCTCCTGCATTCTATTCCCAAAACCAATCAATTAATTGATTGATTGATTTAAAACAAATATTTATGTTAACTTAACATTTTATTATAAATTAAATTATTTCGTACATTAGAAAAAATATTCACAAAGCAAAATTTTGCATCTCAAAACTTAACTGGTTCTCCAAGTTGTAGACATATAAGTGGTTTTGTTGTTTACTTCTATTTTTTCTCCTAAAGTAAATGACATCATCTGTGAAAGGAGAGTAATACAATTTTTATATGAGATTTCAGCAACACATTACAAAGTAGCAACAGATAAAACAATTGTATGTACCACAGATATCTAAGAAATATTAAATTTCCATGAAAATTCCATATTAAAGTTTATCAGCAAGGCATTACTTGTGTTTCTTTTGTGTTTCTTTAATGAAGGTGATTAGTACCTTTTTTTTTTTTTTTCTGTTGGAACTGGGGCTGGAACCCAGGGACATTCTACCTCTGAGCCACATCCCCAGTCTTTTTTTTTTATCCTTTATTTTGAAACAGAGTCTCACTAAGTTTGGGAGAGCCTCACTAAGCAGGTAAGGCTGGCCGGGAACTCGGGTTCTCCGGTTTCAGCCTCCCTAGTACTGGGATTATAAGTGTGTATCACCACACATGGCTTGACTATTTCCATTTTAATAGATAAACCCCTCTAATATATCAAATGAAAATATTTCTGGGTGATAATCTCCAGATAAAGCTCTGTCACTTATAATTGATTGTGTACAATCTTGTTCACAGTGTGCTAGTATTAAAAGGTGAATATTCTCTGTTAAAGAATATATGCTTTATCTAGAATTGTTGTAACTAGAAATTTTAAAGTTCAAGGATAATTATACTTCTGATATTCTATTTAAATTGAAGGAAAAAAAAGGGAACTCAAGACTAAAGAGCAAGATGACCTATTCATTACAGTCTTCAGAAGTTGCCTTATGCTCTTGTGCAAGACCTTATACTACAGCTTAAGTGCAGAGGTTTGATCCATTAATTCATTACTACATTTCTTGAAACTAAGTATCAGTGATGTTCAGAGATTCCTTCCAAACAATAGAAATACTTTCCAGCATCTTTGTTCTGCAGTGAGAACATAAGCACCTGAAAAAATAAAGTTCACCATGTATCCCATTAGCTCAAATTGGTTTAGTACCTTGACAAAAGCTCTTATAAGAAATCATCTGCCAACTGAAATAGAAATAATACATACACATTACCTATTATAACCATAGTCAGAAGCAAGTTTTTTATACTATATAGTGCAAGGGGAAAAATTGGGTATTTTAAGTTTATATTAACATATAATTGTTTGCTTTTGAATTAGAATGCATGCTATTAGATATTACAATCTACTGCTTCATTAAAAAGTAGAAGCAAAAATGAAAAGCTTTCCAAATAGAAGCATGATAAAATGTATTTTTCTATTAATGATTCATAAGGTTCATCACACAGAAGAGAAAGATAACAATAACTTAGGACTGAAGTGGTTAATGAGATGACACTACAAACAATTAAAAAACTGTGACACAAAAAGAAAAATCTGAGGACATGTATACAAAAAGAAAAAAATTTAGAATTAAAAATGAATTTAGAGCCGGGCGTGGGCGCACGCTTGTAATCCCAGCATTTGGGAGGCTGAGACCGGAGGATCCAGGTTCGAGGCCAGCCTCAGCTACCTAGTGAGGCACTCCGCAACTTAGTGAGACTCGGTTTCAAAATAAAGAATAAAAAAATAGGGCTGGGGGTGTAGCTCGGAGGTAGAATGCCCATGAGTTCAATCCCCAGTACCGCAAAAAAAAAAAAAAAAAAAAAAAAAAAAAAAAAAAAAAAAAAGAATAAAAAAAAATAGGGCTGGGGGTATAGCTCGGGCGTAGAATGCCCCTGAGTTCAATCCCCCGTACCGCAAATAAATAAATAAATAAATAAATAAATAAATAAATAAATAAATAAATAAATAAATAAAATGAATTTAGAAGCCGAGTGTCGTGGTGCACGCTTGTAATCCCAGTACTTGGGAGGCTGAGGCCGGAGGATCCTGGTTTGGCCCGCCTCAGTTGCTTAGTGAGGCCCTCTGCAACTTAGTGAGATCCTGTTTCACAATAAAGAATAAAAAATAGGAATAGCGGGTGTAGCTTGAAGGTAGAATGCCTCTGAATTTAATCCCTAGTATACCCCCTCAAGAAATAATTTAGATGTAATTAGGGCAAAAAAAAAAAAAAAAAAAAAACTCAAGCAATTTGTGGAAGAAATATATTCAAAATACTACAGCTTATTTCCTACAAAACATTCCTAATGCTGAGGACTCCTTCACTTTATGGAAGAAATTTCATACACAAGGCTCATAATATTTCAATTGTCTTCCTTTTCTCCAACCTCCCAAAGTCCCTCAGCACTATTCAAGTAAGTTCATGAAGATTACCTTTATTAGACACCTAAAAGAAAAAAAAAAAAATGAGAAGCTCAACGGTGACTTAAATTGAGAGTAAGACATCTCTTAACTATAAACAGAGACATAAAAGTAGGATAGAGACAAAGTACTGTGAATGATCATTCTTAAGAGCAATTCAAGAATGGGATGGAAAGTTTGATGAAACAGTGTAAAGCAGAAAGTAAGCAGGAAGCCAACAATAAATTAGAAATCTACATTTATTAATGTGTGTTATCTGTATTTACATGCCTGTAATACACACACACACACACACACACACACACACACACACACACACATGTATAAGGCTTCAAATGAAATCACACATGCTAGCATCCAGTTGACAAACTGAAAAATAGCTTACTCATAGAAGTGCACTGTGGACATGTGTAAAGTGTAGCTCTGAACAAGAAAAACAGATTCCTACCTAAGTGGAATTTATAATATGGTAGGCAAGGGATGATTAAAAATAGCAAAAACATTGCTTAAAAGTTATGAATAAACAAATGACACAAAGGAGAAATCTATTGTGGTATGAAACCATATAATAAGGAGGCCTGATCTAAGTCAATAGGGAGGGTTTCAATAGTGTTCTGCAGAGTTGAAATTTCAGTTGAAGTCAAATAGTAAAGAAGAATCCTCAGCATGAGTATTTTCATAGTTGTGAGCTATGTCTATTCCAAATATGTATCCTGGATCTAGTGAAATAATCACAAGATATGTTCAGGGATGCACTTGGTTTGGTGTGACCAAAGTTAAACTCCATTGATCGCCTGACCTCTATGAGCCCCTCTCTAACTGAATTTGAGTCTGCTGGGTTTGGTTTCCATTTATTTACATCCAGTGTTCAGTAATCTAAAAAAAAAAAAAAGAATAAAATAAAAAAAAATAACCTCTCTCTCTCTCTCTTGCGGTACTAGGGATTGAATACGGGGCATTCTACCTCCAAGCTACACCTCCAGTCCTATCCTATTTTTTATTCTTTGTATTGAAGCAGGATCTCACTAAGTTGCAGAGATCCTCACTAAGTAGCTGAGGCTGGCGGGGAACCCAGATCCTCCTGTCTCAGCCTTTCATGTACTGGGATTACAAGCATGCGCCATCATACCCGGGTACAAAAATAACCTTTCTGATTATTTTCTTTCCTTATTCCATTGTATAACCACCCTGGTAAAATACTACAAGTCTTTTTGAAGAAGATCAGAAAAAATACACTGTACAATTATAGCAGTGTGTGGGGGCCTTTTACCAAAGGGTCTTGGCCTCTCCTTAATCCAAGGGTTTCTGAGTCTGTTAACTGACTGCAGTCTGGAAGTTGATTGAGAAGTTATGACTTTATTTTTGTGGTTCAAGTTAGACTTTTATTTTCTTTTTTTCCTTCTCAGTTCTTTCATGTATGACTCCTAGTTGTTATCCTTCTACTAGTGTTTTTATAGTTACCATAGCACTTTGTTAAAATTGATTTTAATTGGATCTTATATGATTACTCAGAGCCATTTCACAAGCAGATAATACATGATTTACAAGGATTGACTTAGTGCATAAGTGGTTTTATTCAGTAAAAATCATATATTAAGTTTTGAATTTTGATCATTCCCTGGGTTAGCCACAGGTAATCTGGTAATCACATGTTTAGCAGTGACAGGAAGTAGCAGCTCCCAATTAGCTATGTGATCATGAAGGTAAATTACCAATACTCCTTAGTATATTGTGCTACCAGCACATTTTAGCTATATTCAAAAATATATAAAAAATTCAACATTTTATTATATAGTAGGCTTTGTGTAAGATGATTTTGTCTAACTGTATACTAATGTAAGTGATCTAAGCATATTAGCATATTTAAGTAGGCTAAACTATGATGTTATATTAAATGACTTTATGATATATGCATGCATACTTCAATTTCTTTTATATGCAGTACTGGAGATTGAACCCAGGGGCACTCTAGCACTGAGCTATACTCACTGACTTTTTTATTTTTCTATTTTGAGACAGGATCTTGTTGAGTTGCATGGAGTGGCCTCCAACTTGTTATCCTCCTGCCTCAGCCTCCTCTGTCGTTAGAATTAAAGATGTGTGCCACTGTGTCTCACTGTTTTATGGTATTTTTATTTAGAATTGGTTTATCAAGAGATAAGAAGCTGAGGACCATCAATATTGGATCTCTTATTGATTAATAAAATATCACACTGTATTACATGCAAAACAAAATAGATTGTGAAATCCCATACTTAACCCTTTTTAATAGCTCTCTATTCCCTTGGCATAAAGTCCTATACCCTTCATAAAAATTAGATGTTTCTTTAAGTGGTCATTTCACATTCCTCCAATTACATTTTTATTAATTGTTACAAAATATGTATACACAAAATGTATATACAGTTTCAAAATGTATCCTGTCTCAAAATTATTATCTATAAATCTAAGTTTTAGTTTCCAAAATAAACTGGAAAGGTTTGAAATACAAGAAAGTTTGTTTTACATTAAAATAAGCATGCAAAAACATTAATCAAGATCTGACATGGCTCTCTGAGTGTGTTTAGTGGATAAGAAAAAACAGTAGAATAAATCTTAGGACAACAAAACTAGAAGATAATTGATGAAAAAAAAAAAAAAAAGAAGTCTGTGTGTGTGTCATCTTATCTTTCAGTCTTTTCTATAATGCCAGAAGTATTCACCAAGGGAGTTTCCACCATGATGACCTTTTCTAATCATCATCACCTCCTCAGAGCCCCAAGTAAAAACACCATAGTATAATTAAATTTCCACTCTCTTAATACTTCACCATGGAAATTAAACTCTATTACATGAAATCTTGGAGGACACATGCCAACCATAGCATGAGAGATTCATTTCTTATTCTTTTCTGTTTTTTGCAGACAATCAATAGGAAAATGTACCCTTGGTGTCCTTGTGATATTAAATTGCACAGCCTCAGTACTGCAATAGTAGCTGTTATAGAAAATAGCTTATATTATGCATGCATGAACAGAATAGTGCCCTGCCCAGAAGGGAGGCTTCTCCTGACATCTACAGTTCATTTCTTCTAGCACCTACAACACTACTATTGGCAGTAATGCCATCACTTGCTTTTTACAAGCATTTATAGATGTCATTAGACCTTAGGCTGTTTGTAGTAAGAATGAGTATACGCTTTGTACTTTTTCTGTTGTCATATTTGGCATCCTCTCAGTGAAATTACTGCAGTGTTCTCATCTGCCAGATGTCAGTGGAACCTGAAGGGAAAGGACAAGCACTCCAGAGATTTCAGTGGAATATATTGTTTGTTTGTTTATTTATTTTACTTTTTAATAAGGTGTCTTCTGAAGACTGATGTAGGAAATGCAGACCTGCAGACATAGCAATTGTTTTTGAAGTACACAAACGTGGAACAGTAAAAGTATCAAAGAAATTCAGAGAGATGTATGTGAGTATAACAGAAGTGTAATGAAGTGAAAAAAGAATGAAGAACTGAAAAGTAAGCTTTAAAGATGAAGAAAACAACAGAAATCTATAAAGAGAATAGGGGGAAAAGTGGCGAATCCTAAGTAGATAAAAACAGAAGATAGGCATTTTGCAATCTGAAGGGAACTTGATGTTCTAACTAAGTAAAAGAAACTCCTCTGGGTAAAGCAATTTATTGTGATGAATTTATGAACATACAATTGCTTAAGGCATTATCAGGATTAGTATAAATTGATTATAAATTAGTTCATGTCTTAGAAGCAGTTATTGATGATATACCAAAACAAAGTTTTAAGGTACTAAAATTAACTCTTTGACTTATAAACCTACTTAAAAATTGTATTAAAACTCATTTTTTCTAATCATCTTGTCATTCTTGTAGAATTCCTAGGGCACACATATTGTATATATTACATATAGGAAGATTGAGGTATATGACAAAGTACTAAAAACAATGAAATTGCATCTGGAAAACTACTTTCTTACCTCGCATCTAGACCTCATACATTTTGCACAGTACAATTACAATTACATCAGGAAAGGACAATTAGAGTGTGGAGATGAATATAATTAATTAATTACTTAATAAGCAAGCAAGAAAAAGTTAATAAAATATGAGTTAAAATTGAAGTATGTTACCAAAAAACACCACAATTATACTGATATATTTCTTTTAAATTGTGGTCTGGATGATGGGAATGCTATGTGAAACAAGAAAAAGGGAGACGGAACAAAATGTATGATGTTACTGCTCCTTTTTACAACATGTTCTGCTTGGCAAGTAAGACCTTGAAATATTAATTTACAAACAATGCAGAGAGAGAGAGAGAGAGAGAGAGAGAGAGAGAGAGAGAGAGGCTGAGAAAGATTCAGAGACAGATAGATGTGTTGTTATTGTAAAAGATATATCACATCATTATGCAGGCTGGGAAGACCAAAACTTGCATTGTGGGACAGCAAGTTAGAAGCCTAAAGTCAATAGGGAACATGAAGTCTTAAGATAATCTGCTCATAAATTCGCTCTTGCTTGGGAAGACTGGTCATTCTATTCTATTTAAGGGTTCAACTGATTAGATGAGAGTGGGCCCCATTTTGCAGGACAATCTGCTATGCCTAAAAGCCATCTTTTAAATGTTAATCTCACCCCAAAGCAATCTCAATTTGAAACATAAAAGTAACCATCACAAATGTTATGTTCTTAATAAGAAGCTAAATAAACATGATTGAAGATTGTATTTTGCTTTATAGTCTCCACCTTATTTTAAAAACATAATTTAATAAATATTAACTGAGTATTTACTGAGCGTCATGTCCTCTTCTCTAGGCATTTACAGATACCATCAGGCCTTAGGCATTTTTTTTTTCTTTTTTTATTTATTTTGAAAACGAGTCTCACTAAGTTGCAGAGTGCCTCACTAGGTAGCTGAGGCTGGCCTCGAACCCAGATCCTCAGGTCTCAGCCTCCCGAATGCTGAGATTACAAGCGTGCGCCACCATGCCCGGCTAGGCCTTAGGCATTTTATAATGATGAGACTATATGCTTTGTTGTTTTACTGGCATAATATTTGTCAGGCTTGATTTTTATCATATGGTGGTAAAACTGATAGACAAGGTTCTGACTCTCATACATGTTTATATTCATCATTACTAATGTTTAATATTGGAACAATGATGTTTGAATGCCTTGGGTTGTTTAAAACAAAGAGTCTTGAGCTGGGCGTGGTGGCGCACGCTTGTAATCCCAGCATTCGGGAGGCTGAGACCGGAGGATCCGGGTTCGCCGCCAGCCTCAGCTACCTAGTGAGGCCCTCCGCAACTTAATGAGACTCGGTTTCAAAATAAATAATAAAAAAATGGGGCTAGGGGTGTAGCTCGGAGCTGGAATGCCCCTGAGTTTAATCCCCAGTACCGCAAAAAAACCAAAAAAAAAACAAAAAAAAAAGAAAGAGTCCTTTTTTTTTCACAAGATCTTCCTCAGACTCATCCTTTCGGAATCTTTGGTAACATAAACCCATTGGCAATTGATGATGGAAGCATTTGGCAATGATTAGCAAAATGCTTATCTCTAGACAACTATTCAGGGAGAGAAAAGAACTGAATATTTTTAAAGCTTTCTAAATTTTCTTTCAAATCATATTCAGATTATTTTTTTTACCAAAGGATATTACAGGAAGCACTATTTCTCTGTAGTGTTATATATAGTATAACAAATTTTGTCCATATTGCAAAAAATATGGAAATAAAAAGAAATGGAATAACTTATTCTATGAAGCTTGTATCACTTTAATACCAAATTGGAATAAAGAAAGCTCAGAAAAAGAAATTACAAACTGATATTGGTGATTAACTTACCTGTAAAACTTCTAAACAAATTACTAGCAACAAAAATACAAACCAAATAAAAAATTATACACCAGGACAATGTCTAGTCCATTCCAGGGATGTATGGATGTTCCAACTTATGCAAATCAATACATATTCACCACTTACATATTAATAAAGATAAAAATCACATAGTCATCTCAAAATATGCTGAAAAAAGCAGATGAAAAAATCCAACACTGAAAAATATTGGAATAGAAGAAACTTGCCTCAACATCTTAAAGGCAATTTACAATAAACTTACAGTAAATATCATATTAAATGAGGAAAATTGAGATAATTTCCTTTAAAATCATGAGTAAGAAAAAGGTATCCACTATCACCACTCCTTTTCAATATTGTATTTGAGAATCTAATTAGAGTGATAAAGCAAGAGAAGGAAATCAAAGGAATCTAAATAGGAGAGAAAGAACTGAATTATCTCTATTTGCAAATGATGCGATCCTATACTTCGAAGACCCCCTTCAAAAAAACAAAACAAAAAACTCAAAAAGACTCCTAGAACTGATTAACAAATTCAGCAAAGTATCTATATACAAAATTAATTTAAAAAAATCAATAGTTTTCTATACAGCAATCATCAATCTACTAAAAAGGAAATACAAATAGCAACTTCATTCACAATAACTTCAAAACAATAAAACATCTAGTAATAAATCTAACCAAGGAGATAAAAGACCTCTACAATGAAAACTATAAAACACTAAAGGAAGAAAGAAATTGAAGAAGACCTTAGAAGATGGAAGGATCTTCCATGCTCTTGGATAGGCAGAATAAATAAGATCAAAATGACCATCCTACCAAAAGTGACCTAAAGAATCAAAGCAATCCCTATTGAAATACTATGGTCATTCTTCACAGATCTAATATTCATAAAGAACAAGAAAATATCCAAAATACTTAAAACAGTTCTCAGCAACAAGAATCATGTGGGCAGTCTCACAATACCTAATTTCAAACTATACTACAGAGATACAGTAATAAAAACAGCATGTTATGACACAAAAACAGACACATAGACCAATGGAGCAGAACAGAAGATTTAGTAACAAATTCATGCACTTACAGGCAATATATTTTTGACCAAGTGGGCAAAACTTATGCTAGAAAAAAGCTAGCCTTTTCAATAAATGGTGTTGGCAAAACTGGCTGCCCATTATTCTACATGAAAAATGAAAATAAATCCCACTTTCTCACTCTGCATAGGAGTCAAGTGAAAATGGATCAAAGACCTAGAAATTAGACCAGAGATTTTTTAGTTACTAGAAGTGGACATAGGACTAATGCTTCAACGTATAGGCCTTGGTAAAAACTTCCTTAATAAGACCCCAAAGACACAAGATTAAAACAAGGATTAATAAGTTGGATTACATTAAATTGAGGAGCTTCTGTATAGCAAAGGAAACTATCAAAAACCTTAATAGAGACCTGACAGAATGGAAGAAGATTTGTAGACTAATATTTAGAATATTCAAAGAACTAAGGAAACTTACTGCCAAATAAATAAATAAATAACCCAATCAAAAAACAGGCAAGTGAACTAAAAAGAAGAAATACAAATGGCAAATAAGTATATGAAAAAGTATTCAGCATCAATAGCAATCAGAGAGATACAAATAAAAACTACACTGAGATATCAATTAACCCAAGTTAAAATGGAAATCATTAAAAACTCAATTAATAATTAATTCTGGTGCATATGTGGAGACATAGGAACTCACACATTTTTGGTGAGATTGCAAATTAGTGCAGCCACTTTGGAGATCAATGTGGAGGGTCCTCAAAAGAATAGGAATAAATGTATCATATGACCCAGATATACAATTTCTGATTATTTACCCAAAGAAATTGAAATCAAACCACCATAGTGATGTATGCATATCTATATTATATTTCAGTCACAAAAAGTGAAAAGTCAGATGTTTTCCCTGATATGTGTGGAAGGTAGGGAGAAATTAGGATAAAGAAGGAATCCTAGACAGAGGAGGAGAAACCCATGTGTAGTGAAGGATGGAATCTATGAGAGGAAGACTGTAAGGGGATGGAGACTCAATGAAGGAAAAACTTCAATGGGCATGATGTACATACCTAAATTTATTAATGTCAATCTAAATGCATGCACGGGGAGAGTGAGGGAGCAGGGTGGGAAATAGGTGCAGGGGAGGGGATGCTCACTGAGTGATATGTGTGTATATGTCTCTATCACTCTGAACTTCATCATACTGTGTCATTACAGTAGACCAATAATAATTTTAAAAATGGAAAATATGTAGCAAATATATACTCATATATATTAATATATATTTATATAATATGTAGCAACATATTTCTATAATTTGGATCTTAGATATCCCTCAAAATCTCATTTATTAAAGACTTGGCTTCCAAGATAGTGATGACTATTGGGAGATGGTTGAATCTTTAGGAGATGTATCCTAGTAGGAAATATTTGGTCACTGGGGTACTCTTGAAGGAAATTAGTACTCCAGCTTCTTTCCATTTCTCTTTTTGCTTAAGATGTCATGAAGTGAATGGTTTTGCTGCACCACACACTTCTACCAAGATATTCTGCCTCATTACTAGCCCCAAAATATGAGGACAATTCATTGTAAACCAAATCCTCCAAACCTGTGATCTGGAATAAATCTTCACTTTATAAGCTAATTATTTAGGTATTTCATTATAGTGACAGAAACCTGTCTAATATATACATTTACCCCCAGTGTAAAATGAAGCACTTGCTATACACTAGAAAATTTAGTTTGGTTTCTTTGTAGAATATGTGAAACTAATACTGAAGTGAAAAAAAAAAAAAACCTTAAAAACAGATATATTTTATTTGAGATCGGAGGATCTGGGTTCGCAACCAACCTCAGCTACCTAGTGAGGCACTCCACAACTTAGTGAGACCCTGTTTCAAAATAAAGAATAAAAAATAGAACTGGGGGGTATAACTTGGAGGTAGAATGCCCCTGAGTTCAATCCCCAGTACCACAAGAAAAAAAAGTACCCTTATCACTGGTGAAGGGACTCACACTTATTAAGTCACCTTGACAAAAAGAATGTAGCAAATGAATGATTTTAAAAAATACAGTGACTTGGTTTAAATGAAAGCATGTTGTAAAATGGAAAGCACTATACCAATGTCAACTACTTTATCCCTGGAATTTAACATGTTAATTCATTGGATGTCTCAAATTTACAGCTCAAATATATAGAACAGATAGATACACCTATCCCATATTTTCTGAACATGAGAATTCTAAATTACAATACAAGACAGAAAATTGCAGAGGGATGACATTAAGAGGCTTGTTCTAAATCATCAGTCAAGAGAACACATGTGGACAATACCCTCTACAGTGGGTAGAAGGAAATAAATAAAAGACTTCTTCTGGAGAGTTCAGATGAAAAGAAGGGGTCACAAGTGAATTGATGCATGTGGCAGAGTAGGATAAACATCTTCAAATTTTGAAAACTAATAAATGTAATGCTATTATCTATCTTCCAAATGGAATACTTCCATGGGTGAAAAGAAGGTTTTCGATAAAATCTCAACTACCACACACACAAGGAGGGAAGCTCTAAGCATAAAACGTACTGTTTTCACCCTGTACTTAATGTTTAAAGGACTTTAGATGTAATCTCTTCTAGAAAATGTGTAGCTTAAAATTCTCATTGGCAAATAGGAAACACATTTTAGAAATGGTTCTGTTTTTATAGTTGCCCTAATTAATCCTTTTAATGAAGATGTACTAGTATATGTAAGGTTTAGAAAAATCGATCCCACTGATCACTGCATTTGGCTTTGGAGTTGCAATTATACTTACCCTTTCTCTCCTACATTATCTTTTCTCAATTTTGCTCATTGTTGGTTATCACTTCACATATTTTGGTGGCTTACCTAATAATATGACTAAACCTTCAATCTTGATGTGTCATTTGAGTTTCAGTTTTGCTGTATATATCCATTCAGTTACAGTTCAACAACAACAAATTATATATATATATATGAGGAGGCACTGAAATTTATCACCTGACTTTCACAAGGTGCTGGCTTCTTTCTATAAAAGGAGATCTAACTCTTTCTGCTGAACAGAGTCAATTCATCCTGCCAGAATAATGATTCCCCTCACACTTTGGACCCTGGACACAAGGAATTTAAAGAACCCTAGTGAAACTTGGTATTTGTAGGTTAATGAAAACCTTGCTATGTCCCCTTCAAATATATGTTCTCACTGGGTATGGTGCTAGAGGCTGAGAAAGGAAGTCCACAGGTCAAAAACAGCCTCAGAAATTTAACAAGACCCTCAGAAACTTAGTAAGACCCTATTTCAAAATAAAATGGGCAGGGGCGGGGGTATCTCAGAGATACATTGCCTGTGGGTTCAATCCCTAGTATGAGTAAAAGTAAAGTTGTCTTTATGCACAAAGACTTCCATTCCTGAAGAGTTTGCAAGATGAGGGGGAAGCAGCACAAATACTCCCAACTGAGCAATTAGAAATAAGAGTAAGTACAGTCATACATTTTCAACATGTGGGTCAAAGGACCTGTGTATTCTTCCTATTGGGAACACAATACCCTACAGCTTATTTAGATTTAATGCCTATACTTTTTTTTTCTTTTTTTTTTTGCGGTACTGGGGATTGAACTCAGGGACATTCTATCTTCTAGCTATACCCCCTGTCCTATTTTTTATTCTTTATTTTGAAACAGGGTCTCACTAAGTTGCAGAGTGCCTCACGAGGTAGTTGAAGTTGGCTGGAAACCTGGATCCTCCGGTCTCAGCCTCCCAAATGCTGGGATTACAAGTGTGCACCACCACGCCTGGCTCTATACTTTTTCTTTAAGGATGGCATCCCATTATTTCACAGTCTTACTTTTAAGATGGTAATTTTTCTGCCCATTTTAATGTTTGCTATATATTTTATAGGATTAATTATTTCCAGATGGTGTGCTATGTGACACAATTCTACACTGTGAAATGAGTACTTTGATGATATGTCAGCATGTGTCATATTCTCTTCCTGTAGATCAGGCATTCTATAAGCTCCCGTATAAGTGCTTCTGGCTGATCTTTTGCCCATAGGAAATATGGATACACATTCAGAAAAAAGTCTCTTCCTGAAAATGCAGAATGTTGAGATCAGTTGTATTGAACTTGATATAGTCAGGTTGCCTTAAAGTTGCTGGTTGATTTCCCTGAGGTCTATTGCCATACTAAGGACTCAGTACTGGTCATTTGCTGAAAGCTTTGATGTTCTGATACAGCAATACATACCATGATACTTGGTTCCTGGATAGCCTTCTTTTTTTTTCACCTTGACTAATTCCCTTCTTCAGCATAGAGAGTGAGTTCTGGAATAGTCAATGAGGAAGACTGGCCAACAACACCTGGACAAGCCATTTGTCTATTATGTTCAGCATCTGAGTGTTGTGAATATTTTATAACAAGCTTTTATATGTACTACAAAATTCTTTCCATTATTTGCCTCCTTTCAAATATCTATCCACATATTTGTACTACAGACCTTCTTGTCTGGTTATATTAATTCTCTATTGCTGCTGTAACAAATTATTAAAAATTTAATTTTTAAAATAGCACCAACATAGGTTTTTCATAGTTCTGTAGATTAAAAGTCAAACATGATCTCTCTGAGCTAAAATCTAGATGTCAATGGAGTTGAATTTCTTTGTAGACACTCTAAGGAGCAAACTGTTTCCTTGATTTTTCTAGCTTCTAGAAACCACTCACATTTCTTTACTTCTGACTTTCTTACTCTGTCTTCAGTGAAAGTACATTTGCATCCCTCTGACCATTCGTCTATAGTTTCAACTCCTCCACTCAGCCAGAAAAAAGTCTCCACTTGTAAGAATTCCTGTGATTACACAGGCACCTTCAAAATAGTATAGGCCAATAATCCCTTCTCTGTGTATATGGTAACTGCTGGACTGTACAATGTAAGCTTTTATGCACCAATGCAGAATAGAGGGGTAAAGAGTTTGATGTGAAAGGAAATTTTCAGGTAGGTCAATGTTTTTTATACCAAATATTAACAGGAAAAAAATAAAATTATACATATTAGAATATGTTTTGTGGAGTCATCAGGAGGAAAAAAATCTGAAATTTAAGACACATTGAGTGCTGATGGAAAGGCATTGTGTAGTTTTGCATGAAAAAGAGAAGATTTAGAAAGTAGATGACAATTGTGTTACACTTTCTGCAACATTGCCATGTGTAACATTTGCACAGGGATTTTCAGCTTACTTTGAAGTGATCCTCATGAATTTTCAGTTTGCTAGACACTTGTATTGCAGTAGAATTATACCATAAAAGCCTTGCAGGCACTTCTGTAACTCTGAAATTGTGAAAATTAACACCTATGAAATTAAATTCAAATTTATTGAAAAGCCTGTGGTTTCTGGAGAAAAAAACCATGGAATAAATACCAAGAAATGTATGTGTATATGTTTTGATAAATTTGGAACTATTATAATAATTTATTTTCTCATATTCTGTTCACCCAAGGATTATGAAATACTTTGCAAATTAATGAGTTTAATTGCTTTAAGCATGTGAATACAATATAAACCACAGAGTTCAAATATTCACTTTAAGAGAAGTTGGAATGAATTTATCATTTTGATTTAAGGTATATTTGAACTTCTCAACTTAAATTGTATGTTATATTAAGTTTACTTAGAGACATATTAATTACTAATTAAATAAACTGTTAAGAATAGTAGTAACTTAAATTTATGTTTTAGTCCTAAAAGTATATTATCATCTTTAATCTTTAAAGAAAATATATCTGTAAATATACAATGGCATGTGTTGTTGTACATAGTTCCAATGATGAAATGGATAAATAAGTGGTAGGTGAGTCCTATAAGTTGCCAATCTTGTAAGTAATGGGATCAAGCATAAAAGGGTTTTGTACCTTCTAGTGGAGAACTTTTCAAAATTATATAATTTGCATAATTAAATTCATGTGATATTTTGAAAACTAAATGTGGTTTTGGGTCATTTAATTTCCCATAAACACTGATAAATAATAGGAAATTAGTTAATGTCTATTAAACTGAAATGTTTAGTAATGAATATATTTTTTTCCAATGAGGTTCTGTAAAGTGGCCCCAGACTCAAGTTACATGAGTTCATCTATCTTACTAATTTTGTGAATTTGGCCAGGATTTTTGAATTTTAAGTCTCAATTTACTCATCTATTAACTGAAAGTAATAGCATTACTTACTTCATAGGATATCTATGTAGAAGGAAGTTTTATTTTCTCACAGTTTTTGAAGATTTGACAGTTGCAGTCCATGTCAGGCCAGGTCTGCAGAGCTCAGGGAATGGAGACAGAAAGCAGAGAAAGGGAGATCAGGAGGCTCTGCTCTGACATTATGGAGGCCAGAAGCAGAGAGAGAGCAGGAGGAAGAGAGACCTTATATAATCTCCAAACCACACCCACAGGAAGCCATCCTTACTAACCAAGTCCAGCTTCCAACATGCTACCTGTTTCCCTGAGGTCTAGAGGGACATTCTCAATGCAAACCATTATAACTCTACCTCTAGAACCCTAGATTTCATGGCTGCCTTAAAAATGCGAAATGTATTTAGTTCTCCAAAAATTCCCAAAGTTTTAACAGTTTTAGCATCACTCAAAAGTTCAAAGTCCAAAGTCTTCTCTGAGATTCAAGGTAAATTCTTGTCTGAAAAGCTTTATAAAAATAAAAAATCAAGTTACATACATCTAATGTACATTGGCACAGAGTAAACACTTGCATTCTAAAAGGGAGTAATATAGCCATAGAAAGAAGGTATGAGACCAAAACAGTATCAAAATCCAGTAGGGAAAATTTTTAATCTTACGGCTCCATTTTTGGTATCGAGGGCACATGGTGGTGAGATATGCACTCCATGGGGCTTTGGCAATCCCAACCCTAAAGTCTGGCTGATTTCAATGATTGACATACTGGCTCTTCTAGTCTGTCTCTATGACTGAAAGCCTGAAGCCTTTCCCTGAAGTCATTCTACCTCTCTGGCATCTCTAAGTTTCAATGTTTTTTCTTGAAACCTTGACTTCACCATTACAGTTTTGCAAATTGCCCCATTTGTGCCTGCTTGCAGGGATTCCAACCCTGCCACATGTTGCCTGGCTTCCCAGACTTTCATTTGAAATCTGGTGGGAACTCTCCATGACTCCTTTGTTCCAGCAGGGCCAGCATTTCATGAGCAGTAAGATGACTCCCAGAAGGAAATATAGTAACACCCCTCTTTAATCACTGCCCCTAGGCACTTTTCAATCACAGTCACTGAATATACCTCCATCATGAACTGCTCCTGGACCCACCTCCATCATTGCAATGACTTCCTACTTCCTTTCATCCATCTTAGTTTTTTCCAAGACATCATTTCTCTGAACCACAATTGTGCACATGCTGTTCTAATCAAACTACAAATCTATTAAGTCTGTATGCTTTTCCTTCTACCCCCGAAATTTGGTATACAACATGTTGAACATAGATGTTAACATTTATAATACAGTTAGGATACATTGCAGTTTTAAGATTTCCCTCTGCCAGTTTAATCATCCCATTTTCTTTAAATTTGGCCTCATACAAAGTTTTAGGACACAAGCAAAATGCCAACAATTTTTTTTACAAGAATATAACATGCATGGCTTCTGCTCTATTTTTCTACAAAGTCCTATTTACCATTCATAATCTCTTGAGCACAGTTTTTACCATCCCTCTTTCTAGCCACATTCTGGCCTTTCTAACTTCCTCTCACAAACCAGTCCCATAGATGCACAATCTACATGGTTAGACTTAGATATAGCAGTGAGTCCAGTCTTATGATACCAGTTTCTATTTTGGTCATTATTCTCATCGCTTTGATTTAATAAGCCTGTCCATACAACTTAGAGGAAGGCAGATTTATTTGCTCATATTTTTCTGAGATCTGAGAGTTTCAGTCTATGTCAGGCCAGGTCTGTGGATCTCAAGGAATAGCAATGAAAAGCATAGTGAGGGAGAGCACTAGGCTCTTCTCTCACATCTTAGAGGCTAGAAGTCAGATATCTATGTGAAATAATAAGGTTAGTATATTTAAACCTGGTGAAGTAAGACACATCTAGAATCCCAGTACTTGGGATTCTACACCTGAGACAAGGACATTACAGGTATGAGGCCAGCACAGTAATTTATTGAAACTCTGTTTCAGAAAAAAATAAAAAAGGGTTGCAAGCATAAGAATGTTACTGTGTTGAATCTACATTATCACAATAAATAAATAAATTAATAAACTGAATATATTTAAGATGTCTAATTATTTTCTATCACCAATAAAATCTCAGTAAGCATTAGTTGATACGGTTCTTGTTATTGTGTAATCATTTTATTGGAATATTTTTGACATTGAAATATGTAATGCTTGGAGTCTTTAAAAAATGGATCATTAAAAATTCACTACAGATCACCTTCAGTGCTATATTTTGGATATATTTTAAAGAAAGAAAATGTTTATGGAATTTGTTATATTATGTATATGAGGAAATTAAGTTTAAAAAGTTACAATCTTGCCCACAGATAATGTATCCTTCTGGTAGCATGTGTCTAGTCATAATTCTCAAAAAGTGATCTCAACTGAATGGCAATCATAAAAAACACGAACAACAACACATGCTGGTGAGGGTGTGGAGAAGTGGGAACCCTAATACATTGCTAGTGGGATTGCAAATTAGTGCAACCACTTTGGAAAACAGTATGGAGGATCCTCTGACGAATGGGAATGAACTTACTATATGATCCAGCAATTCCACTACTGGGTATATACCCAAAAGAATGGAAACCAAACTATCAGACCAACGCATTTGTATCTATGTTTATAGCTGCACAATTCACAATTGCCAAACTATGGAAACAACCAAGATGTCCATCCACAGATGAATGGATTACAAAACTATGGGATATGTACACAATGGAATTTTACTCAGCCATAAAGAAGAACAAAATCATGTTATTTGTAGGGAAATAGATGCAACTGGAAAACATTATGTTAAGTGAGATTAGTCAGTCACAAAGAGTAAAAAATCATACGTTCTCCCTAATATGCAGACGCTAGGGAGAAGATGGGGCATAAGAGGGACTCCAGATGAAAAAGGAGAAACCCTAGATAAGCAAAGAAGTTGACTTGACTGATGGTGATGGATGGGGGAGGGACACCCTAATGCACATGATATATTTTCACAAATATATCAAAGTCAATCACTAAACTGAACTTGAGAAGGAGGGAGGGCAAGGGAGTGGGGTGGGAATTGGGGAAGGGGCTTAAATGAGAAATGCATGCATATATGCCTTTATCAACTTTTACCTAACAAAGATGTATGATTACAATGCACCAATTAATAAAAGAAGAATTATTCAGAATTCATTTAACTTGGATTAAGATAATAGAGAAGTTTTTTTATATATACTTATATGTTTTTGAAAGCAATTGTCTTAAAATATACTGCTTAAAATGTAAGATTTTATTTCTTTAAAAATTACAGATAATTTTGTATAAATATGGTTTAATTATATATGCAGTTTAAAATATGTTCATAAATACCTATCTGAATTCAATATACACCGATTATAAAATTCATGGGAAAAATGTTATATTTAATTCAGATTTTAACCACTTCCTGCTAATGTATTAAGAGCTTCGAAAACCATTCTTTCACATACCAGCAATCTTATAATTAGGCATGGTCTAAGAGCCAAAGAGGGAAAAAATCATTATCATATTTATTGTCAATTTAATAACTGAGAGAGTTTCAGAGATTGTCTTTTTTAATTGATTTTTTTTGATTTACAATAAATTTGATTTGGTTAATAAGGATATAAAATGATTTTATGACCCAGTGCTGGTAATATGAATAAATATGAGCTAGATATTTGAATTTAGTTTAAAATGATTATTATGTACGTATTGTGTGAACATGTTAGAAAAAATTGTTGATTTATTTTTAAAATGGAATTTGCATAGCAGTAAAGAATCATACAAGTGAATGTACATATTGCTCATTTTAAGAAATTCATTCGTCTGCAAAGCAAGGCAGCACACACCTATAATCCCAGAATTTGGGAGGTTGAAGTAGAAAATTCACAAGTTTAAGACAAGCCTGGGAAACTTAGGAAGACTGTTCAAAATTAAAAAGGGCTTGGGATGTAGCTCAGAGGCAGAATGTCCCTGGGTTAAATGCTCAGTACCAAAAGTAAATAAAATTCCATACATTTGTTCAAACCACAAATGTTAGAATATCTCACATTTGATGCTGGATTTTGTGCTTGTAAATAAAGATTTTTTTAAAATTTGATAGTCTTGTAATTCATACTGATCATGAGGAAAAAAACAAAACAAACTAAAATATTGATAATAATATTCCTGGGTTTTGTTCTTTATAAATGAGCTGAACCCTGGTTTGATATAATTCTGAAAACTGCTCTAACTTGTAAATTCTTCTCAGTTGTTAGTGAGAAAATATTTTGTTAGCAAAATGTTATAGATAAGAAAAAAGGTGCAGATTGTGAAATATTTTGGTTTAATTTAGAATAAAAAAAAACACAAAAAATGTATTCCTCGGAGACATAAAAGTGTTAAGAGTCTTTTGAAGGCTGTCATTTGTTTAGAAGACTCCCTGAACACCTTGTTAAACCTTTATTAGACTACATGACTATCTAGTACACATCCACAAACCTCTGCTCTTCCTTTTCATGCCTCTGGGTCACATTTGTATCATGTCTTTGAGCCTCTTGGGTCACATTTGTATCATGTCTTTGAATATCTTCATCTTTTGAAGACAGTTATCCATTTAAAATCTTCTGAGCTCTATTCTCATCTCCATGTCTGATTCTTAGAAAATTAAAACTTTACATAACAGTTATCTGTAGTGGACCTAGTCCTTTGCAATCATTTCTATTGCATAGACAACATATATGCATCCTATATTCATCCCTAGCTATATTTTGCTGCCCCACTCTCTTCTGAAGTATCTTGCCAATTAATCCCTAAATTAATAGACAACATGGACCCTAGGCTCATCTATGCAATTCAAATTATACTTCTCAAAAGCTAAATAAGACTGCCAATTGCCTGCCATATTGTCGTGCGCTTGTATCCGTCCAGCGGAGAAAAACACACGACAACCAGGTTCCTTCTGCAAGAAGCTTTACTCAGGATTGCTTATCTTCATGCGGGTAATGGCGGCGGCCCAAACCCAGAACAGAGGCTTATATGTCTGCTTCTGGCCAATCAGGACTTGACTCGTATCTGAGCTCCAATTGGTCAGGAAAGCTAGCCTGCACATAAGCTGACATTGCTGTTTTACCACAATGCCTTATTAGGAGTTGTTTACTGCACTGAGGTACTTTACTGCACTGAGGTACTTTACTGCAGTTGCCATCTTTTAGGCGC
>PVLC010009869.1:0-52546 GCA_004027655.1 Graphiurus murinus
ATATATATATATATATATATATATATATATATATATAGAGAGAGAGAGAGAGAGAGAGAGAGAGTGTGTGTGTGTGTGTGTGTGTGTGTGTGTGTGTGTGTGTGTGTGTGTTTTACTGGGGATCAAACCCACTGGCGCTCAACCCCTGAACTACACCCTGAGCCCTATTTTCACTTTTATTTTGAAACAGGGCCTCATTGAGTTACTGTGCCCTGGCCTCAAACTTATGATCTTGCGACCCAGCCTCCCAAGAACTGGAATTACAGGTGTGCACCACTGTGCCTGGCTTACTGTACTGTATTCTTGAAAAATGCTATGAAAGCAGATATAAAGCATTCTCACCACAAACCTGATAAGTATGCGAAGTACTGCATCTGTTAATTAACTAAATTTAACCATTCTGCAATGGATCCATACTTCAAAACATCCTCTTCTTATATGGTAAATACATACTTTATCTGTCAGTTAAAAAAAACAAAACACAATTTCACAAAACCTCCCTCCCATGGGTGAGTTAAGACAGCTCTTGGGAGCTCGTGTGAAACTCCTTCCAACCAACATCTGGGTGCAGCGCTATTTATATTCCTTCTTGCAATGCTGGTCCCTGGCAGCCCTGGCTCAGCCTTCAAGCAGTTGCCCAATGCTACCTTGGAAACCTTACTTAACTCTTGCAAGTGAAGACAGTGGACGTGGGGCCAGGTGGAGCGAGAGCCGAGCATTCCAGGGCTGGGGAGGGGATCCGTGGAAGGTGAGTCATAGTCTTGCAAACTATGTTGTTCACCCTGGTGGAGCACACCGGGGCCCCTGTGCACAGAAGCACATTTGCGCATGTGCAAAACAAGAGCCACATACCACCATTCCTCGGCCTCCGACTCCTTTCTTTGGTCACCTCTTCAACTCTCTGGGCTTCTAAATCGTCTCCTCCTGCCCTTCTCTCAATAACTTTTTAGGGTAGTGGTTTTCAGACTTTGGTTTGCTGATGATTATCTGGGAAACTGGCTCAAATACAGGTTTTCTCAGAGGTTCTGGGGCATTCAGCATTTTTGTAGACTTCTTAGGTTAGATAGGTTCCTAAATAGGCTCGTTTGGCTAGTGAGGCGCTGTGGGTATGTTCAGTGCATTTGATGTACTGTTTTGAGACCTATAAAGGCTTGACAAGGCCCTAATCCCATGCGTGCTGCTCTGAGAAGCGTGGGCCTGCCTGACTTGTTGTTCCTGCATTTTAGATCTGAAAGACCTTAGCAATGTCCTTCTGTTTTTCGTTTGTTTGTTTCAGAACTGGGGATGGAACCCAGGGGCATTCTACCCCCAAGCTATAACCCTAGCCCTGTTTTTAATTCTTTATTTGGAAAGAGGGTCTCATGAAGTTGTAGAGGGGCCTCACTAAGTACCTGAGGCTGACTGTGAACCTGCGATCAGCCTCCCAAGTACAGGGCTTACAAGCATGGGCAACCACGCCTGGCTTTTTTTTTTTTTTTTTTTTTTTTTTTTTTTTTTTTTTTTTTTTTTTTTTTTTTTTTTTTTTTTTGCGGTACTAGGGATTGAACCCAAGGGCAGTCTATCTCCGAGCTACACCCCCAGTCTTTTTATTATTATTATTATTATTATTATTATTATTTATTTATTTATTTATTTATTTATTTTGAAACAGGGTCTCACTAAGTTTCAGAGGGCCTCACTAAGTAGCTGAGGCTGGCTGCGAACCCAGATCCTCTGGTCTTAGCCTCCCAGGTACTGGGATTACAAATGTGCCCCACCACGCCTGGCTTTTTTGTTATTGTTGTTGTTATATTGGGGGATTGAACCCAAGGGCATTCTTCCTCTGAGCTATACCCCTAGCCCTTTTAATTTAATTTAATTTTGAAACATGCCTTGCTAAGTTGCTGAGGCTGGACTCGAACCTGCAATCCTCCTGTCTCAGCCTCCCAAGTACAGCGATTACAGGCATGCACCACCACACTCAGCTGAGATGTCCTTTTTCAAGGCCCAGATTTTACTATCAGGCAACCTGAAACCGAAGGGGAAATGACTCTCCCCAGGTTACCCAGCAAGTTGGTGGAGAAGAACAGGCTGGCGCTCAGCATTTACAGCTCGTGTGCGTGGACCAGTTTGCAGTGGAGAAAACTGGTAAAGCCCCTGCCCTCATGGAACTTATTTCTTCATTCATCCATTCATTCAACAAGTGTTTGCTGAGCACCCTACTGTGTGCCCAGCTCTGCGAACAAGGCAGGTACGGAGCTGATAGCCTGGTCTGTAAGATAGGCAAGAACAGATATTATAAACATTTCAGAGAATGCCAAGTATGGGGATGAACATACAGGATATTGAGAAGGGGCGTGGCTGGGTGCCACTTTTATTTTACTTTAAAATAAAGTCTTGCTAGCTGAATAAAGAGTAAATTCCGTGTGCCCTGATGAGCGATGTGCTTAGACCACTCGTTTCCCCGTCTTTCTGCTTCCAGGCGGTCTTTTGCACTTCCTCGCTTGCTCTGACCAGCTCTGACCGATGAATAGTGAGCAGGAGTGATGTGTCATTTCTGTCCTTCATGTAGAAATGCCAGTGAGAGACGCTCCAGAGGTCTCTTGCTCTTCTGCCCGCTGCCTGGCTGTCTTCCTGTAGAGACTGCCCCAGAGGCTGGCCTGACTGGTGCTAAGACTGAGCTTGTTCTCTCCCTCGTTGAATCATGATGAACAGGTAGCCTGAAAGAGCTACTCTTTACTGCTTTAAAACACTAAAATTTGGGGATACATGTTAGTGCAGCATAACATCGCCACTCCTGACTGTCACAACCCACAAGGCAAATAGGTTGCAACTGTCACCCTGAATTGACTGGTAGGGGGTACTTAGAGCCCTGAGTGGGAGAGAATCCTGAGGTCCCATCTGGGGTCTGCAGGACAGATTGGTGAGGGCCATCGTGCCCACAGGTGGGTTGTGGTACCTCTGGCACCAAGTGTCTCCCTCCTTACTTAAACGTTTAGAGGACTTTCCTCACTGGGCTCCTTCTCTGGTCTCCCACAATTGACTCTTGTTGGTTGTACTATTTTATGCAGTCTTCAGCCCCCTGTTTCCCAGAACAGAAACCTCCACTTGGCTTTTAAGGTTCTCCAAACACAGGCTCTCATGCATGCTCTCAGGACTCTCGTTACCTTCTTTCTGTTGTAATGTCAAGAATCTCCATGCCCTGAGCACACAGCACCCCTTCCCTGCTCACACACCTGTGGCCAGCCTTCAGATGGGGCTCTCAGAGAATTTCCCCCTTGCAGCCAGTGACCCTCATCTCCTGAGCCTGGACCATGCAGAGCTCACACTCCATGAATCTTTGACAGTCTTGTTTTGCTTTCTTACACGTCATTCTTGCATGGTTATCTGACATTCCTCATGTCGGAGTCTTGCCTCCCTAACCAGGTTAGACACTCAAGGAATGGCCTCGGTTTTGCAATTCTTCACCACGGTGTCTTGGTGATAGCAGGCACTTGAGAAATACATTCTCAAAGAACTGGTTGGATGGGTGTTACAAGGCTATTGAGCAGAAGGGGGAAACTGAAGCGGAGCTATTTAAGGGCCAGCTCGCCATCTCCTTTGTTGTCCAGTCCACTCTGCCTCCCTCCTCCCAGACCAGCCCTACCCTCAGTTGCTGGCATAGCTCAAATGTGAGTCGTGACACTTGAAAGCGGAGGTAGCCGGTGTGGCTGCCCAGTGCAATCCTGTGCTGCACTAAATGCTGGGATAAGAATGTACAGGATATCTTTGTGGGAGGGATGAGGCCAGGCATGGAATCTGCCCTAGAGGACTTTCCAGGGGAACTGATGTTTGAGACCAGAGGAAGTGTAGGGGTTAGCCCGATGGAGACCAGAAGAGTCTTTGATGGAGGTCTCAGCCCACCTGGGGGCTGGAGCTAGAGAACCAGGGCTGATAGGAATGGGCCTGGAAAAGTGACATGTGGCCTCTCACCTGTAGGGAGGAATTTGGCTTTATCTTTAGCCCCAAGGGATGCCCCAGAATGCTATTTACAGACACATAATAATTGCATATATATATGGGATACGGTATGATAATTTGGTACATGTATATAATGTATAGGGATTAGATCAGAATAATTAGCATTTCCATCTCCTTAAACATTTATCACTTGTTTGTTTGGGGAACTTCAGGCTCCTTTCTCCTAGTTCTTATAAAATACCTAATAAATTGCTGCAAATGGCAGTCACCCTCCTGAGCAGCAGACCACTAGAACTTGTTCCCCGGGCCCAGTGGGGATGATCATGGGTCCTCATGCCTTCTTTTTTGCACCCTCTGCTTGGACACTTCTCTTATTTCTTTGTTCTTTGATTCACATTCTTAGTGTCTAGTGTTTATCTTATTTGAAAATCAGTGTAACCCCATCTTGTCAAAAAATTTAGCCAGGCTTGGTGGTGCACACCTGTAATCCCAGTAGTTGGGAGGTTGAGACCGGAGGATCACAGGTTCGAAGCCAGTCTTGGCAACTTGGTGAGGCTGTCAGCAACTTATGGAGACCCTGTTTCCAAATAAAAAAAAATTAGTAAAATAGGGCTGGGGGTGTAGCGCAGAGGTAGAA
This sequence comes from Graphiurus murinus, assembly GCA_004027655.1. Lineage (NCBI taxonomy): Eukaryota > Metazoa > Chordata > Mammalia > Rodentia > Gliridae > Graphiurus > Graphiurus murinus. Next base: position 4,577 of record PVLC010009869.1, read on the forward strand.
TGTCCCTGGGTTCATTCCTAGTAACACACACACACACACACACACACACACACACAAAATAATAATAATAATAATAATAATAATAATAATAATAATAATAATGTTTAAGTCCCACAACCATAAAAAAAAAAGAAGAAGAAAAAGGAAAAAAAAGTCACACCACCACACTGAGACCAAGCATGAACCTCTGACGAACACACATCAACCATACCCAAACCGTAGCAGTCCAGTCTCGGTGCCCTGGTTACAACTGGCTCATAGGAGAGCTGCCCTTCCCCTGCCACTGGTCCTGCCCTGTTTACTTCCCCAGTGCCTGCTGGTGGGCCTCACACCTGTGCCCGCAGGGACTGTGGGAGAGTCTCTGGTGTCGACCCAGCACAGGCACGGATGAGTCAGTGCACACGCATGCTTAATTTCACAAGTACTGCCAGATTGTCTTCCAGAATGACTGTACCGACTTACACTTCCACCAGCCATGCTCGGGGATTTCTGTCCCTCCCCTCCACCCACCAGCACCTGGTATTATCAGCTGTATCAGAAAGGGTGCATTTGATAATACAACCACATCTGGGCACTGGGCTGGCTCCTCTGCTGTGGACTTTGCTTTGCCATGACAGTATTTTGAGCATCAAGAAGTATTAGGTAGGAACAGAGGTCCTTTTTACTTCAATTCTCTGCCTTCTATTAGGGAAGAAAGGTTTCTCTAGAAATCCCCACTAGCTTTCCCCTTATGTTTTCTTGGCTAGACCAGACTGGGCCCAGTGTCCTCCTGGTCAGTCTCTGTCAGAGATAACAGAATTGCCTAGGCTGTCTTAGGCCAGGGCTGATCCTTCCCCGGCCTTGTATTTCCTTTTTCCTTTCTTGTTCTCTTCCCCCCCCCCTTTCCTTTCCTTCCTCCTTTCTCCTCCTCCTCCTCCTCCTCCTCCTCCTCCTCCTCCCCCTTCTCCTCCTCCTCCTCCTCCCTTCTTCTTCTTCATTGAACCCAGGGCATTGAACCCAGGGCATTCTGCCTCCAGGCTACACCCCAGCCCCTTAAAAAAAATTTTTTTTTTTTCTTTTGAAATGGCCTTGCTAAGTTGCTGAGACTGGCCTTAAATCTATGATCCTCCTGTCTCAGCCTCCCCCTGTACTGGGATTACAGGCATGTGGCACCTCATCTGACCCATGTATTTCTTTTGAGCACATTGTTTTCTGCCCTAAGCCTGAACAGAACCAGGAATATCATAATACAGAAGGAGGCAGCGGAGGCCGATTGTCTACTCAGCAGCCAACAGCGTCTCCTACATCAGATTCCTACTTGTGCCAATCTTTTTGAGTGCATGTACAAGGGATCTATACAAGGAATCTTCCTCCAGATCTGTTTGGTGAACCCTTTGCAGAAAAATCTCACAAGTGGCCAGTCAACACGGATGTGTCTGTTCCCTTGGGTAATAGATCGATCTGTCTCATTTTGGAAGCAGCCATTCTTGCAGGGCAGACATCAGACTGTTCCACCCCAGCTGACCTGGCCGAGGTTTCCTGAAGGCTCCCATGAGAGAAGGCAACAGAAAGATTCCAAGGGCAGAGTGTCAGCTCAGCCCTGACTCCAAGGCAGAATGCCAGCCAAGGACAGGCGGGGACCAACACCTGCAGTTGGCAACCCCCCTTCTCACCGCCCCGTGCATGCTGTGGCGACCCTTGTGTTTCTGGCTAAGCAAAGAAAGTAAGTTTTAACAATACCTGATACTATATCGAGCGCATACTCTTTACCGGGTGGGCTGGGGAGCATATCCTATGGTCTTGTATAAAATCTCCCGACAGTTGTCCGAGAGCATGTCCACTCCACAGTCTCAGTCCGGGCTCTGGCAGAACCTCCTGCGGAATCCCGCTCTGACACCGATCAGCAGAGCAGCACTTGGCCTCGGGCAAGTGACTTGACTTCTCTGGACCTTGGCTCTTCATCTGTGCATGTAGAAGAGTCATAGTATGTTATAAGTCCTCGGGGGGTCAGTAAACATAAGGGACTTACAGTAACACTTGATAAATACGAGCTACTGCCCTGCCATTTATAAAAATGAAAGAACTCAGAAGTAGGCCCAGAGGCATCGGCTTATTGATGGGAGACAGCTCTGAGGAGCAGGGCGGTGATTTGAACCCCAGGGCATGGGACTCCAGAGCAGGCTCTGACCCATCTCACTGGCCTTGGGCATCAGGCGCCCAAAGGACATCGTCCTGACCCCCGCAGCAGGGGAATGAGTTCCCTCTGGAGACTCGCCCAAGCTTTTTGTAATAACGTCACCAGTCACCAACCTCAGAGACTCAGAGTAATGCTTCCAAAGCCCGCACTATTTCCGGAAGGTGGTCAGGGGCAGCGTGACACTGGGTCATGGAAGAAGGGTATGTACGGGCTTAGAAAGGCACGACCTTTCATTCCTGATTCCAGCAGTCACCCTCGCTGGTCTCCTGTCGCTAAAGTCAGGTTTCATTACATCTCCCAGCATGGACTTAAAGCTCGCCTCGGGAGCTGAGCCCCCATCCCACAGGGGGTACACACGCCACCTCCTGCTCCCCCACTTGCTCACACTGACACCAGTGTGACAGTGATGCCCCTCAACTCTCTTTGAGTCAATGGAAATTTCTGGAAGCCAGAGTTTCAGAATCTTCTGGAAGAGATTTTTTTCCTTTCTTAGCAAAGATAAATGGATGGGCAGGCACTACTGGGGCTGTGTGTGTGTGTGTGTGTGTGTGTGTGTGTGTGTGTGTGTGTAGGGGAGTGGGCACTGGGGATTGAACTCAGGGGCGTTCTACCTCTGAGCCACATCCCCTAGTGTCTCATGCCTGTAATTCCAGTACTTGGAAGGCTAAGACAGGAGGTTCAAGGCCAGCCTCAGCAACCTAGGGAGACCCTGTTTCAAAACAAAATATAAAAAGATCTGGGGGTGTATCTCAGAGGTAGAATGTTCCTGGGTTCAATCCCCAGTATCCCCTCCTCCACACACGCAGACACACACACACACACACACACACACACACACACAATAAATAAATAAATAAATAAATAAAAAGAAAGAAAGAGAGTCTTGCTAAGTTGCTGAGTGAGAATCTCCAAAATCTCCTATAAGTTGCCAAGACTGGTTTCCAACCTTCAATCCTCCTGTCTCAGCTTTCCAAGGATTGGGATTACAGGTGTGTGCCACCATAGGGATTTTGAAGGTAGATTCACTGTAGTGTCTCTTGGTTTGAGGGAAAATAACATCTTGTGTCTGCCACACAAGACCCTGGGCCGCTGTCACGTCTCCATCAAGGCGCCTTCAGACCCAGGCCGTGTTGGGTGTGCTCAAGTCTGAATGAAGGTCACGACCAAGGGATGTGGCTTTAAGTAAAAAAGATGTTGGCTTCAAGGCCTAGATTTCCCCTGAGACCTTTTGAACCTAACTAGTGACTCAACTGTCTTTTAATTTTATTTTTTTAAATGTCAGGGCTCTTCTCTTCCCTCCTCTCTCCTTCCTTCCCATCCCCCACCCCAATGGGAGAACATCTCCCCTTTCCCTTTATCCCCATCTCCTTCCACACATGATCCATTTCACCAGAGACCTAGTCACTGTGGAGTTCTTGTCATTTAACGTGGTTTTGACAGAATAGTTGGTCTGGAAATTTTATTTTCAATTAAACTTACTTGTCGAACTGCCTGGGTTTTGAAAGGATTCCATTAGGACAGCTAATTATACAGCAGTGGCTACAAGGCGATATTTGCACTCAATTTCAGCTCTTAGGTAATTCAAATCAAATGCTTTATATTTTCCTCCCCGGAGCTGTGTGCAACCATCTTCCTTTCTCGCTGCAGGCTTCCCAGGAGTTATTTTTAGAAACCCAAATCATAACAGCAGTTTTGGTGGAGGCCATTTCTAGCCTCGCAGAGTAAACCATATGTCCTGATAAAAACAGGCGAAGAGTCGGTGTCTTGAAGGAGCAACAGAACCTCCCTGTTGGTGGGGGTTAAATATCCGGGAACTGCAGGCTCCTTGTACTCTCGTATTCCATTCCAAACTCGAACTGAAGTCCGAGGCAATGGCAACTCGTGGAAAAGCACAAAGGATCGTCCGTTTGTCAACTGTTGCCGTAATCACTGGGTTTCAAGATACTGGCCTCACAGGGGACCTTGTTTGGGCCTCTGGATGACGTGTGAAACTTGAAGATCTTTTTTTAGTTTTCCAAGTTTTTTTCTTTCAGGGGTACACATGTAACTTGCCAAGGAGACCAGCCTCTTCCCCCAAAGTTAGACAGAACACTGGTGGACAGAAGTGTGATCTTTATCTTGCTTCATGCCTGACCCTCAGTAGGTGTTTAAATAGTGAAGGAATAGGTAGATGAATCATTAAGATCCTATGTATTTTCTATTTTTTTTAAATGCCAATTTTTATTTTATTTATTATTATTAATTTATTTATTTATTTGTGTGTGTGTGTGTGTGTGTGTGTGTGTGTGTGTGTGTGTGTGTGTGTGTATGTGTATGTATATGGTACTGGGGAATGAACCCAGGGGCATTCTACCTCCGATTTACACCCCAGACCTTTCTTATTTTTTGTTTGGAAACAGGGTCTCAGTAGGTTGCTGAGAGTCTCAGTACATTCTGAGGCTGTTCTGAAACCTGCCATCCTCCTGTCGCAGCCGCCCACGTATTGGAATTACAGGCACGTGCCACCATATCCAGATCATAAAATGTCAGTCTTTTATTACGTAAGTATTAAATGAATGCATTTTTCTTGGGGGGAAAAAATCTTTCCAAACAAGGTGGAATCTTTTATCATCTCCAAACTTTGTCTCCTCATTCTCTATGCTCAAGTGATATTTGTCATGTTTTTTTTTTGTTTGTTTGTTTTGTTTTAGTTTTTGTGATGCTGTGGCTGGAACCTGGGGCTTTGCACATGCTAGCCAAATACTCCACCACTGAGTTACATCTCCAGCCCCATTTGCTATCTTTTCGAAGCACATCTTTGCAGACTTTTCTAATGTACTTATTTACACACACACACACACACACACACACACACACACACACACATACTCACACACACACACTGTTGACTTGTGATGAACAAAATATTCCACAATTTACCCATTATCACTGAGCAAATCTATCAAGGAGTGCTATACATGTCCTCAACTTCTTTCTTTTCAACTGCTGTGCAGTTTTGCTACCCTGGGCGGGCAGGTGTGCCACCTTTGATTTGGACCAAATTAATTCTTTACCTGCTCTCCCATTTATTATTCTTTCAGATCCCTTCTGTAGAAGTTGGCAAATTAGCTTCATCCTCCAGCTATCTTTTGGTAGCAACACCACAGTTCATAAAAATCCTCCAACCTGCTTTGCAGGTGGGGCCAGACCAGTGCGCAGCATCTTGTGGAATTCTAAGGGTTGCCAGAGGGACCAGAAGTCCCTTGCTCTTCACCTAGGGGCATGCACTGTGCCCCGGGAAGCCCACGGTAGTGGAGAGGGATTGATGTGGGTCCGGCAGCAGCTCCTCCGTGGCCCTGGGTATTCCTGGGTGGGCCATTCCTCCCCTGGGGCTTTATTTTCTCATCTGCATGGTAGATTCAGGGAGCCTCTTCAAGCTTTCAGACTTCGAGTGAGAGAGCTTATGCAGGCAGAGTTGACATACAGACGATACTGTGAGCACTCCCTGGATGGGGAAGAGGTGGCACCTAACACGGCCCCAGCCCAGATCTCTTCCCTGGCATGCTGTCACGAAGAGCCCGTGATTGGCGGGGATGTATCGCCTCTGGATTTACTCTTTCTCTCTCTCTTTTTTTTTTTTTTTTTTTTTTTTTTGCGGTACTGGGGATTGAACCAAGAGGCATTCTACCTCCGAGTTACACTCCCAGCCCTATTTTTTTTTATTCTTTATTTGGAAACAAGGTCTCACTAAGTTGCATAGGGTCTCACTAAGTAGCTGAGGCTGGCCTCAAACCCCATAGCCTTCAGTCTCAGCCTCCCAAGTACTGGGATTACAAACGTGCGCCACCATGCCCGGCTCTACTCTCCTTCCCAATTACTGTGCTATTCCAAATGAATGAATGAATTTCCTGAATGAAAATGAAATTTCGTTATTTTATCTTTTGCTTTGTTTGGTCTCTGTTCTAAGCACGGCAGGGTGGTGATGGAGGAAGAGATTATAGGTGGCTGAGTTTTACTTCTAGGTTTGTGTAATTCCAGCTGTGTGATCTTGGAGAAGGCGCCTTGTCTGGGCTTTCGTCTATTAAGATCACGATTCAAATGAGCCAGGTATCCACTAAATAACGTCAGATATGTAAACCACAGCCACACGTTTCACCCGGCATCCCAAAACTGCTGTCACCTGAGGACAGATCATCTCGTGAATCCAGGAGGCGTCCTAAACGACCACCAAAGCCCATGACATTTTGTTTCACAGGAGAGTCAAGCAGCTTCTGCCCCCCACCGCCCCGGGACAGGTGCCCAGCCCCCCTGGGGGAGGGCTCCGAGAGATCCAGAAGGCCTGGCGCCCATGATTCATAGGTGGGGTTTCTGCCCTGGGCCCCGGGACAGGGTGACTGGTGAGCAAGGGCAAAGGGGATTCCCCTGCTCGGTGGCTCCGGACCGCAAGGGTCACCGGTCTCATTCACCTCATTCATGGGGTGGCGGGTTCCCTGAGGGTGCTAGGCAAGCTTTCCTGCACGGAGGGAGAGCTCTGGCCTCTTGCTTTGGCCTTGCACATTGCTCTGGTTCTTCGGGTGAAAGGTGGGCTTGAGTAGGTATGAAGTTGAGTAGAACCCACAACCCCACAGCCTCCTGGGAGGTCTGGCTTGCCTGCTCCTAGAACCCTACTGGGCTCTCCAACTAGACTGGGACCCCTGAGCACCAGTGTGGCTACGTGTTCCCTGGTTGAGGGTTGAGGAGCTTCCTACAGGAATGAGCCCAGGGTGCAAGGTGGGCTTCTGCTTGCTGACCTTCACACAGAAGACTTGAGTTCCCCCAGCCTCTGCCCTGCGCACCATCGATGAAATGACCCTCTGGAGGAGTAGAGGGTCAACCTCTTCCTTCCTTCTCCTTCCTCCCAATTCCAACACCCCTCCCTCTCCCCTCCCTTCCTTCCTTCCTTTAGTATTGAGGATTGAACCCAAGGGCATTCTACCTCTGAGCTATACTCTCAACCCTATTATTTATTTACTTTTTTTTTTTTTATTTAGAAACAGGATCTCACTAAGTTGCTGAGGCTGGCCTCGAACCTGTCATCCTCCAGTCTCAGCTTCCCAAGTACTGAAGGAAAAAAGCCATACATTTATAGACTCTGATTCTGCAACTGTATTTCATGTTAACCAAAACCCAAAACTCCAAAGCAAAACAAAACAAAAAGGCAGCACAAAGAATGGAAAGATTATCATTACCTAGCAAGTAGACATGGTCAACTAAAAAAAAAAAAAAAGAATAAGTAATTAAGCAAATAAAAGGATGGCAGTTTATTCATGGTATATTTTCAGTGGCTACCCTATTTTATTTATTTATTTAATTTATTTATTGGTACTGGGGATTAAACCCAGGGACATTCTACCTCTGAGCCACACCCCCAGCCCTATTTTATTTCTTTTTTCTTTTTTTTTTTTTGGTACTGAGGATTGAACCTCGAGGCCTTCTACCTCCAAGCTACAGTGCCAGCCCAATTTTATATCTTATTTGGAAACAGGGTCTCACTAAGTTGCTGAGAGCCTCGCTAAGTTGCCGAGGCTGGCTTTGAACCTGCCATCCTCCTGTCTCAGCCTCCCAAGTACTGGGATTACAAGTGTAAGGCACCACACCAGGCTTCTATTTTATTTTTTGAAGCAGGGTCTCATGAAGTTGCTGAGGCTGCCCTCAAACCTGCGATCCTCCTGTCTCATCCTCTAAGGTTCTGGAATTACAGGTGTAGACCACCGAGCCAGGTTTGCCTTCCTGGTTTTAATAAAATGCTTGCAAATCTGGTTTCCACTGTTTAGGTCTATGCAGAGCAAGGGGCATTGTCTCCCTCTGTTACATTGTCTTCCTCCAAGCCCTCAATTTCGTTTTCATTCACAACCTGGAAACTTTCAAAAATGACTCAACTTACCCTGTGAGGCACAGATCTTTGATCTGAACTGCTCGATGCTGTTGGGGTGAGGCAGGGAAGTCAGCAGTACATTCCCTGACCCCAAAAGTCAACCTAAGGGAACCTGCGTGGGGGCAACCCCTGTCCTCCAGGAGCTGTGCTGTGGTGGTAGAGGGGGGCTTGGGGACCGCACGCCCAGAGCTTGCTGCCAGAGTTCCAGTCTTTGCCTGCTCGTCCAGCCCCCTCTGGTCAGCGCGCCTCTGCACCACCAGAAATGTCATAACTTAGAAGATCTGGAGTTCTGGGGAGACTACCCGGGGTGTTGTTAAAGGCCAGAGATTTCGTACTCTCTCCCCCCCCCCCGCCCCCGCCATTCAGTGCTGACCTTCTGAAGGAATTAGCACATCAGTGTTTGCAGGGGGGCCGTGGAGTAGGTGAGTAGATTCTGAGATTCTGAATCTTCTGTCCTGCTCTGTGAATTTCTAGGTCCCTTGGTCTAGGTCTGTTCCAAGCAATTCTGGAGACCTCCGTGTTCCCAGTAAGCTCCTTCTGGATAAGCCAAGCTGTGGGGACGGTCGCTTTGGTTGCAGGTAAGCAGTCCCAGGCCACTGGGCTCTGCAGCGCTGAGTTAGAACTCACAGAAGCGCTAAGATCTCAGGCTTCCAGGGAGTGAGCTCCTGAGATGTAGTGGGCGGCGGAGGAGCTGCTCTCTGCCTTCTCCACCTGTTCTGGTCTTTTCTTGCTTTCCTATAGGATTCACAGACCTCTACTGCACACATGTACTTGAGCAGACACATAAACAAATTTTATAAGATACTGCAAGAGAAGAATTTAAAAGTTACGCATGCCTATATCACCTTTGGTAACACAATAGCAATGATCGCCATCAATGTCCTGTAAGCCCTTTGTGTGATTTTATACTTTTTTTCATGTATTGTTATTTGGAGGAGTTCTTCAACTTTTTTCCCCACTTTCTCCTTTCCTTCCTCCTTTCCTTCCTTCCTTCCTTCCTTCCTTCCTTCCTTCCTTCCTTCCTTCCTTCCTTCCTTCCTTCCTTCCTTCCTTCCCTCCTCTTTCCTTCCTCTCTCCCTCCCTCTCTCTCTCCCTCTATCCGTCCTTCTTTTTTTTGTGGTACTAGGGATGGAACCCAGGGGCATTCTACCTCTGAATGAGACCCCTCCCAGCCTTTTTTATTCTTTTTTTTTTTTTTTAAACAGGGTCTTACTTAGTTGAAAGAGTCTTACTAAGTTGCCAAGGCTGGCCTCCAACCTGCGATCCTCCTGTCTCAGCCTCCTAAGCACTGTGATTACAAGGGTGCACCACCACATCCAGCTAAATTCAACTTTTTCTGCCAGCAGTTCCCATGTTATTTCATAACCTCTTTAGCTACCATTTTGAAATTTCCTTTTATCCATGTAGTTGTTAGCGATGAATGATAGGTTCCTAATTTTCTTCTTCTCTAACTAAAGTCTTCCTGCAAGAATGCCCTGTATCTCAAGAGAATCTTAGAAATGGGATTGAGGAAGGATATGAATGTTGTCAGGCTCTGTGTGTGTGTGTGTGTGTGTGTGTGTGTGTGTGTGTGTGTGTTTAAATTAAGACTTCACTTGAACAATTATGGATTTACCAAAAATTGAATCTACATTTCCCATATACTGTTGCTTCTTCCCTCATCTCCTATTATTAGCATCTTGCATTTATTTATGAGCCAATATTAATACCATTATGAGTAGCTAAAGTCCATAGATTACATTAGGGCTCACTCCTTGCATAGTTCTGTGGGTTTTGATAAATGCATAGTGTTATAAACCCTCCATTTCAGTATCATCCAGAGTGGTTTCACTGCCCCCAAAAATCCCCTGTCCCTCCCCAGGGCCTTGTGCATGCTAGGCAAGCACTCTACCCCTGAGCTACATCTCAGCTCTTTTTTATTCTTTTGAGACAGGGTCTTGCTAAGTTGCCCAGGTGGCTGCCCCTGAGTCACTGGGATTACAGATGTGCCCCACCAGGCCTGACTCTGATCTTTTAACAGTCTCCATAGTTTTACCTTTTCCAAAATGGCACATACTTGGACTATACAACATGTGCTCTTTTCCCATCAGCTTTTTTTTCACTTAGTTATATGCATTTAAGGCTCTTCCATGTCTTTTCCTGGATTGATAGCTCCTTTTTTTTTTTGCGGTACTAGGGTTTGAATCCAGGGACATTATACCTCCAAGCTACATCCCCAGTCCTATTTTTTATTCTTTATTTTGAAACAGGGTGTCACTAAGTTGCAGAAGGCCTCAGAATTACAAGCGGGCGCCACCACTCCCTTGATAGTTCTTTTTTAATGCTGAATAATATTCCACCGCTGGGATATGCTTTTGTTTATTTATCCACTCACCTACTGAGGACATTTTGATTGCCTCTAAGTTCTATGACATTGAGTAAAGCTACTATTAACATGTGTGTAGGTTTTTGTGTGGCTATAAGTTCTCAGTTCATTTGTGTAAATACCAAGGAGTGCAGTGGCTAGATCTCATGGTAAGAGTTATGTTTACCATTCTAAGAATTGCTAGACTGTCTTCCAATGTGGCTGTACCATTGTACTTCCCCCCGTCCATGAATGAGCATAACTGTGGCCTCACACCTCCACCAGCATTTGCTATTGATAATGTCTTTGATTTTGACCATTCCAATAGGTGGGTAATGGTAATCTGTTGTTTTAATTTGCAACTCCCTTGTGATATATGATGTGAAGTATTTTTCCATAGTTTATTGTATTTTTGCCATCTATATATCTTCATTGGTGAGGTGTCTTTTTAGATATTTTGCCCTTTTTTTGTGTGTGTGTGATACTGAGGATTGAACCCTGGGGCATTCTATTTCCAAGTTATACACTCAGCCCCATTTTTTATTCTTTATTTTGAAACAGGTCTCACTTAGTTGCTGAGGACCTCACTAAGTAGCTGAGGCTGGCCACGAACCTGCATTCCTCCTGTCTCAGCCTCCCAAATGCTGGGATTACAAGCGTGTACCACCCCACTTGGCCTTTTGCTAATTTTTTAATTGAGTTGTTCATTTTCTTATTCTTTAGTTTTAAGAGTTCTTCATACTTTTTTTTTAGCTTTGTTTTCTTTTAATGGGTGAATAATACTTTTACAAACTTATGGGGCACAGTTTGGTGCTTTCATACATGTATATGATACCTGGAGGCACAGCAGCCACCTTGTAAGCACCAAGTGACAAGCCTGCAGGTTCAGATGGTAAAGCAGAAAAGACAGGAAGAAGGCGGATGTCCATCAGCCCAAGACAGAACACTGCCTCCTGACTCCTCTTCCTCCTCCTCCTCCTCCTCCTCATCCTCTTCCTCCTCCTCCTCCTCCTCCTCGTCCTCCTCCTCGTCCTCCTCCTCCTCCATCTCCTCCTCCTCCTCTTCCTCCTCCTCTTTCTTCTGTGGTTAAGAATTGAACCTAGGGACATTCTTCCTCCAAGCTACACCCTCAGACCTTTTTAATTTTTGTTTTGAAACAAGGTCTCACTATGTTGATGATAGTCTCGCTCATTGCTGAAGTTGTCCTAGGACCCATGATCCTCCTATCTCAGTCTCCCAAGTACTAGGATCCAGGCTTGAGCCACCACGCCTGGCTCAGACTCCTTGCTGTGCTGAACAATTTCTGTTGGCTCAAGTCATTCTAAATTGGGTTGTCTCTTACTTGCAGCTGAAAGCATTCCTGACAGATATTTAGATTTCCAGTAAAGTACCACTTGGCCTGGAGCTTACAACCCAAATTCTAGAGCCAGGGTTCACAGGTTCGAATCTGAGCTCTGCTGTGTGAACCAGTAATTTAGTGTCTGTAGGACTCATTTTGCTCATGTGTATCACATTCAAAAAAATAGGAACTGAATACTGATCAGGGACAATGGTTGTTCTTAACGCACAGTTGTTAGCTCAACAGATGACTAAATGTTTTATAAAATGATTAGAGCGTTGCCTGACACGCAGATGTGTTTGTTAGAATGAAATCAGAAGAGAAGCAGTGCCAGCCAGGTGTGACAGTGCAAGCCAGTACTCCTAGTACTTGGGAGGCTGAGCCTAGAGGATCCCAGGTTTGAGGCCAGTGCACAATAACTTAGCAGGACCTTATTTTGAATTTAAAAAATAAAATAGGGCTGGGGGGGATGTGGCTCCGAGGTAGAATGCCCCTGAGTTTAATCTCCAGTACCATGAGAAAGAAAGAAAGAAAGAAAGAAAGAAAGAAAGAAAGAAAGAAAGAAAGAAAGAAAGAGAGAGAAAATTAACCACTATTATAGGTTTGTGTTTGCACCTTGATTCCGTTATTGGGACACCATGGTCTTTAAGCAAAGTCTAGGCCCCTTTCCTGCTGAGACTCACAGAGTATGAGTTCCCTAGACTGTCTCAGAGCACCCAAAAGGCTCCTTAGAGAACACTGACTTACACAGAAGAGGGAGCTGTGACCTCCAACTCCTGTCGGTGAGTAAGTGAAATTACCCAAACTTGCCCATGCAAATGGGGCTGAATCTCCCTGAGCAGCGTCTTTAGAAAGCTCTGGATTTTTTGGAAACCTTTTCGAAAGGGTCTTTCCAGTAAGTGCCTTATTCTTTTGAACCTCCCCCCATCTTTCTTGACTGGGTGTAGGAGGTGGGGTGGGAAAGAAGGAAGGGAGGAAGGGAGGAAGAGAGGAAGGGAGGAAGGAAGAAAGGGAGGAAGGAAGGAAGGGAAGAAGGAAGAGTGGGTTAATCCCTGTGTTTCTGCACTTTTTTTTTTTTTTTTTTGCAGTACTGGGGACTAAACTCAGGGGCATTCTACCTCTGAGCTACACCCCCAGCCCTATTTTTTATTCTTTATTTGGAAACAGGCTCTCACTAAGTTGCAGAGGGTCTCACTAAGTAGCTGAGGCTGGCCGCGAACCCAGATCATCCGGTCTCAGCCTCCCGAATGCTGGGATTACAAGCGTGCGCCACCACGCCCGGCTTGTTTCTGCACTTTCTATACAGTGAGGCGCTGGCCTGGCTCTCTCACTTGCTCCTACCCAAGTGCCCCCCTCTGGAGAGCTCACTTCTGGATTTGAGCAGCAGATCAGCATTTTGAAATAGATCTTGTTCACGGGGTTAAAGGATCAGCTAGCAGGTGTGTCCATTAGCAAACCCTGTGGAATTGCCCTACAAAATACCTGCCCCTTTTTACCTCTTCTTATTCTCTCCATAAATGACAGCCAGACAGAGCCACCGCCTTCCCCTTCCCCTTGTACTGCCCCAGGAACCTCCTAGCCAGCCCTCCCATTTCTCCCCAACCTTCTCAGCTCCCTCAGCCCCCAGAGGGTCCTTTAAAAATGTAAATGAAAGCCGAATGTGGTGGTCGCATGCTTGTAATCCCAGTACTTGGGAGGCTGAAACAGGAGGATCTCCGGTTTGAGGCCAGCCTCAGCAATTTAGTGATGCCCTCTGCAACTTAGTGAGACCCTTTTACAAAATAAAGAATAAAACATAGGGCTGGGGGTGGAGCTCAGAGGTAGAATGCCCCTGGGTTCAATCACCAGTTCCGTGAAAAAAAAAAAAAATGTAAATGAAAACATAGGACCCTCTCAGTCACTACTCGAGTATGGAATCCCATCTCACCTAGACTAAAATCCAAGGTGCCCGCTGTGCCCCTTCCTTCCTGCCCCTCCTGCCACTGTCTGGCTAGTTCACCCCAGTCTCCATTTCTGGTGTTCCTGGTGTGTGCCACACTACCAAGCACGGTCCAGGCCTTTGCACACAGCATTTCCTTTTCCAGAATGTTCTTTCCCCTGCACCTCCGCCTGGCTCACTTCTCACTTCACTCATGTGAGGATATAATTAGATCTTTTCTATCAAAGGGATAGCTGGACGGAGGCTCCATTTTGTAGAACTGCCATTGTGTAACTTTGTGTGTGCTTGTATGTTGTGTAAAGACAGCATTTCCTGGAAATTGTGAGTGCCAACTCCTCCCCCGGCGTATCCTGCAGCCAGGGGTGTAAAGTTTGTGAGGCTGAGGTTCCCACCAATTGGAGCACAGCAGTTTCAAGGGCAGCTCTCGCCTGGTTCTCTTGGGATGCTCATTCTGGGGGAAACAGAGACCGTCCTACTGAGGATGTGCGGGAGGCCGGCGGGCGCTCTGGCTGGGACCTCAGACCCGCTCCAGGCCGGTATCGGTGGCAGCCACGTGCATGGCCAGGTCATCTTGTGTGCTTAAGCCCTCTGCACTTTGACCACAGCCCAGCTGACGCTGACTACAAGGGCACGGGACACCCATGAGAAGTATCCAGGCAAGCCCTGCTCCAATTCCTGACCAAAAAAAAGAGCAATACAAAATAATTGTCGTCTTACCCATTTATACGCCCCTGCTTCAGTGCTAGGGATTGAATCTAAGCGTGCATGCCCACCACTTTTTATTTTTTATTTTGAGACAGGGTCTGACTAAGTTGCCCAGGCTGGCCTTGAACTTGTGATCCTCCTGCCTCAGCTTCCCTATCAGATGATATTACAGGTGTACACCATTGGCCCTACTTAAACCCTTAAACCCCCTTCTCTCTCTTTCTCTCTCTTTTTTTTGTGGTACTGGGGATTGAATGCAGGGGCATTCTACCTTTGAGCTACCCCCAGTCCTATTTTTTATATTTTTAATTCTTTATTTTGAAACAGGGTCTCACCAAGTTGCAGAGGGCCTCACTAAATAGCTGAGGCTGGCTACAAACCCGGATCCTTCAGTCTCAGCCTCCCAAGTACTGGGATTACAAGCGTGCACCACCACACCTGGTTAACCCTCTTCTCTTGATGGAATCCACAGACTGAGTTCCAAGGAAGCTTTGTACCAGCTTCTTCTGGCGTGTAGCTTTTCTCTGTTAATTAACAAATGACATTTGTCCATCTTTATGGGGTACAGTGTGATGTTTTAGGGAGATTATATATTGTGTAACAACTCAGAATATCTACCCATTGTGTAACTATTTCTCATTTCTTTGTGATGAGAACATTCAAATCATCTCTTCTAGCTATTTTGAACTATGAGATGCAATGCTCTTATTTATAATCCCTTTTGTGTAATAGTATACCAGAACTCATTCCTCTTGGATAAAAAAACCAATAACAACATAGTATATATGTATATATACATACATATGCATATAGTGGAATACTATTTAGCCACAAAGAGGACACACCGTACACACTGTTGTCATTTGTGAGGAGAATGGATGGACCTGGAGATGGTAATGTTAAGTGAAATAAGCCAAGCACAGAAACGAATACCTACCACCTGATCTCACCCCAAAGCTGAGCTCATAGAAGCAGAGTAGAATAGGGGTTACCAGAGGCCAGGTGGAGGTGGGGAGAGGCTGGTGAATGGGTTCAGGCATGTTTTAATTAAGGTCTGAATTTTCTACTCATTCTCACATATGCGTTATTATCGGCATATGTAGGGCGGCGATACTGTAGCCAGCTCGGTCTCAGTAAGCTGTTGCTGCTGCAGGTACTTCTCCCATGCCAGCCATATTCCTCCCCTGCTGATCAGGGGAGACCCCCCAGCACCATGATCGCCATTTATGTAACGAACCGCAAACCTAGGTGAGGTTGTCTGCCATGGGACACTGGAGCCGCCCTGGCACCCTCAGATCCCGCTTCTCCAGCAGCAGGACGCCAGGGCCACGGCCCCTTGGACCGGGAACAGTTGGCTTGTGGGACTCCCTCTGGGAGGTACCGATGTCCTCTCTGCCAAAGACCACTCTGCATAAGACCAAATCGAGTCTCCCCCTGCACAGGGCAGCCTCAGGCTACGGCTCCTCAGAGGGAGAGTGGGCCTGAACTCCTTTTCCACGGCCAGGGAGACATCCTCTTGCCTGAGTGTGAATCTGGTGACAGCTGGAGAGCTAAACACAGAGTCAAAGGTCGATTCGTTGTCAGCTCTGGGTGCACCCAAATGACACCCTTAGGGCCTCAGCCCTTCCTAGGCTAGCATTTAGCTGCCACAGAGGGGAACTACAGTGGAGGCATCGAGGGCCAGAGGACATGGAACTGTCAAAAGTGAAGGCCCACTTTGTGCCAAGCACTGAGCAAGATTCTGTGCTTCCAGATCTGTGGGGGTGTTCTGCGTGTGTGTGTGTGTGTGTGTGTGTGTGTGTGTGTGTGTGTGTGTGTTACTGTGGATTGAACCCAGGGGCATTCCACCTCTAAGCTACATCCCCAGCTCTATTTTATTTTTATTTTGAAACAGTCTCGCTAGGTTGCTGAGAGTCTCACTACTTGCCGAGGTTGTCTTCCAACCTGTGATCCTCCTGTCTCAGCTTCCCAAGTACTGAGATTACAAGCATGTGCCACCACACCCAGCTCCTATTTTATTTTATTTTTATTTTGAAACAGTGTCTCACTAAATTGCTGAGGCTGGCCTTGAACCTGCAATCCTCCTCTCTCAGCCTTCCAAGTACTGGGATTACAGGCTTGCGCCACTATCCCTGGCTTACTGTTGCTAACTGCTCACTTATTTCCACTGTCCACAGAGAAGATGTTGTGTGTGACTTCAGTTCTTTGGACATTATCGAGAATTATTTAACAGCTCATGTCGCACGTTATGTGTGCGATTGAAAAGAATGTGTCCTCTACAGTTTGGGGTGGGGTGTTCCCTACATATCCACGGCGAGAGGCCCAGGGCTTGGCCTGGGGGAGTTGCTGTTCAAGAAAAGCTTGTTCTTTCGTTTATTGCCACGATACCAGAGTAAACCCACAAGCAAGAGCAGTTTTGCTTTTTGTGCAGACCAGCAGTTTCTGCAGCGTGCCCAGGGGAGGAGAGAGGGAGCAGGTCCCTGTGGGTGAGAAGCCGTGGCCAGGGCCTCACCTCGGGAGGCACACGCTGTGCCAACATGTCCTCTGCGTGGCCCAAGAGAAAACAGCTGGGGATTTGCCCCAGGGCAGAGACTTGCCCACAGAAGCAATGAGAGGCAAGGCTGGTGTGCTCCTGCTGTCCAGCACTCTCGGAGACCCTCCCTCCCTCCCTCCCTCCCTTCCTTCCTTCCTTCCTCTTTCCTTCCATTGTTGTACAGCCCGAAGGCTCAGGAACAACTGGCACTGATTTCCCACAGTCCTAGCGGCTGGGGATTCAAGGTGAAGGCAGACCGAGTGTCTCGTGAGGCTTTCTGGTTCATAGATGGCCGCCTCATTGCCTTGCCCTCTCGTGGAGGCAAAGGCAAGGGAGCTTTTCTGGGGTGCCCTGCTCACCTCTTGAGACAATCACCTTCCAAGGCCCCCTCCTCCTAACACCGTTCAGCTGGAGGTTAGGAGATCATCGTCGGGATTTTAGGGGGGCACAAACTTTCAGTCTATAACGCCTCTCCTTCCCATCTCAGTTCTAGGTGCTGGGATACAAGGATTGCTCTGCCCTCCTGGAATTCGCAGGCACGCGAGTACAGATAACTGAATGAACAATTACGCATAGCAGGGGTGGGTGGGGGGGATAATCGGAAAAGTGCTTACGTACTGGAAAAGAATCCTTCTTTCCTTTTCTCCCTCTCTCTTTCTCTGTTACACACATCTACAGGACATACTAGGAGGATTTCCAAAGGGAAGCTGAGAGGAGGAGATGTCATAGTCCTGTCCTTAAATCTATTAGTAACTTTTAGAAACTGATTTTGTCAAAGGGCAAGGAACACGTGTGTTCCCCAGGCTCAGAAAGCTTAGTAATGCTTAGTTTTGGTTTTGTTTGGCAAACCAGGGAGGGAAGCTGTGGGTGCCTTTTCTAGAATAATGCCTTTATTTATTTATTCATTCATTCATTTGGAATTGGACCCAGGGGCGTTCTACCTCCAACCTATATCCCTAGTCCCATTCATTTGTTCGTTCATTCATTCATTGTTGTTTTGTTTTGAAACAAGATCTCTCTCTCTCTCTCTCTCTGTAGGTTGTTGAGAGTCTAAGTTGCTTGTGGCTGGTCCCCTACAAGTTCTGGGATTACAGGCATATGCCACCATACCTAGCTAGAATATATAAGGAACTCAGCACAATCTTCCCCTCCAAAACCCCTTCAATAAGTGGGAAAATGAACTAAACAGACACTTCTCAAAAGCAGTACAAAAAGCCAACAGTTTTATGAAAAAAATGGGCAACATTGCTAGTCATCAGGGAAATGCAAATCAAAATTGCCCTGAGATTTCATCTCACTCCAGTTAGAATGGCAAGCATCAAGAATAAAAATAACAATGAATGCCGGCGAGGATGTGGGAAAAAGGAACACTTATACACTGTTGGTAGGAATGTAAATTAGTACAGCCACCATGGAAATGAGTATGGCGGTTCCTCCAAGGGCTAAGAATGGAAGCACCACATGACCCAGCTCTCCCATTCCTCAGTATTTATCCAAAAGAACTAAGGTCAGCCTATTGTAGCCCTACATGCATACCTGTGCGTGTAGCAGCACAGTTCACCATAGCCAAGCTATGGGACCAACCTAGCTGTCCGTCAGCAGATAAATGGGTAAAGAAAATGTGGTTAGACATATGCAGTGATATGGGCTTTTATTCAGCCACAAAGAAGAATAAAATTATGCCATTTGTAGGCAAAGGGATGGAACTGGGAGCTCAGTCAGACTCAAAAGGTCAAGGGTCATATTTTCTGGCATATGTGGAAGACAGACAGAATAAAAGGGGTGGGGGAACCTCACAGACATAAAAGGGAGAGCAGTAAGATGAAGGAGGGAGGAAGGGAGGTACTGGAGATTAAAATCCATCAAATTATGTTATGTGCATGTATGTATTACTGCAGTGAAGCCCATTATTCAGGGTAATTACTGTGCACCAATAAAAATAAAATGACTGACTTTGCTGGACCGGGCAGAGGAGACCTGGAATTGGATGGTCAGAGCACATGTGTTTCTTCGAAAGCCTGTAGGGTCACTATCAGACTTTGAACTCTGGATGGGAGTTTACCCAAAAGAGTCCCACCCAGGAAGATAGGATGACTCTGGACTGGATCTGTAGAGAGACTGAAGGTTCAGGGAGGACCATGTAGGGGTTCTGGGAGGCTGTAGGGGCCAGGAGCCCAGTGAGATCAGACACCAGTTGTGGAGAAACAAGGGCAGCCACTTGGCTTATATCCGAGGATCCTGATTTTACTAATGAGACAACAGATGCTGAGCATAGTTAATGCAAGGTCACCTAGCTAGAAATGGTGGAGCTAAGATCTTATTTCCCATAATCTGAGCTTCCAGACCTTTCCATTTGTTTGCTTGTTTTTCCGTGGGTGCATCCGGTAGAGTCCAACGGCCTGGATTCCACTTCCACATCCTCTGATAAATAGCTTGATGACCCTTAGTAGGTTCCTCATCTGTAAAATGGGGCTAATTTTACTGCCTTCCCCACAGACATGTTTTTAAAAGCCATTTCTAAAACTTTCACTCAGGCGACTTAAGATGGTGAGTTAGAGGCGCCTGGTGCCCTCCCGCAAGTAGAATCAAAACAACAGGAGATCAGGCTAACTGGTACATTTATGGCCTCAAACACTTTATTTCTCGGTGCTGGGAACCTTTCCAATCCTCTCCACCGGGCTATTTTGAAATATGCAATTAATAGCTGTCAACCGTGGCTTCTCTACTGTGCCACAGAGCAGTAGAAGCCATCTCCCCATCCACTCACCCCGTGGACCTTCCTCGACGATTGCAGAGTCCCCCATAAAGCTCTGCGCGCACGTGCCGAGCCCATCAGCGCTCCCTAAGCCTTAGTTACTGAAGTTATTATTAGCCCAGCAGGGCGGAGAGGAGTGTTGGGGTCCCTGGGGCGCAGTCACTCCTGTTTACTCCTCGGAAAGTCCGTATCTGGCAGGCGTTCACGAGTTTGTTTTTCTGGTGCGAAGCTGGCCCTGGTGTTCCGGAATGACCCGGCGGGGCCGAGATTATTATACAACTCCGCGTGCTGGGCCGCGTCCAGCATCACCTCGGCTGCCTGCTGCGTCCGTGCACTGTGGTCAGGAGGACTGTTACTCTTTAGCCCGCTTTTTCCCACTCTGGGAGAGCACGACCTTTATTCAGAATTGTCTCCCAGTCCCCACGTCACACGGCAAACTTGTCCCTCACTCTTCCCCTGTGTGTCCTTTATCTTCTCATCTGGGGAGGTTGGTATAATAGGGCTCTGGTGTCTCCCAAAGAGTCATTTTCCCTTTATCTCTTTCCTACTAACTCCGATCTTGGGAGGGGGTGCTTCTCGGGCTCTGGTGAGGTGCGTTAAAGGGTGTGAAGGTGTAGAAGAAAAAGGGCTGCGGGTGTTCACCAGCCTGGGCTCCTTCTTGGCTGTGTGTTCAGTGCTGAAAAGAAAAATTGCTCTGAGCTTAAGGTTTCTTATAGGATAACATCTAACGCTATGCTATGTTACTACATAACTAATATATTACTAATGTATCCATAATATATAATGCACAATAACTTAGTGTAAAATAGCTTCCTAAAATTGTAAAGATTCAGTTTTTTTTTTTGAACTGGAAATTGGACCCGGGAGCATTCTACCGTTGAGCTACACCCTCAGCCCTATTTTATTTTTATTTTGAAACTGAAATGGTGTCTTGCTAAGTTGCTGAGGGCCTCGATAAATTGTTGAGACTGGCCTCAAACCTGTGATTTTCCTGTCCTAAGTACTGGGAATATAGGCATATGCCACCATGTCCAGCTAGTATTCAATATACTTATTTGGTACTGGGGCATTTTTATTTTTGCTGTTTTTATTTTTGTTTTTTGTTTGTTTGTGTGTGTGTGTGTGTGTGTGTGTGTGGTAATGGGGATGGAACCCAGGGGCATTCAACCTCCCATCTACACAAGCCCTATTTTTTATTCTTTATTTTGAAACAGGGTCTCATTAAGTTGCAAAGGGCCTCACTAAGTAGCTGAGGCTGGCCATGAACCTGCGATCCTCCTGTTTCAGCCTCCCAAGTATTGGGATTACAAGCTTGCCCCACTGCACCTGGCTTAGCTTTTTATTTTTAAATAAAAAGTCTTATTTATTTATTTTATTGGTACTGGCGATTGAACCCAGGGGCATTCTACCTCTGAGCTACATCCCCAGTCCTATTTTTTGTTCTTTTTTTTTTTTTTTGCGGTACTGGGGATTGAACTCAGGGGCATTCTACCCTTGAGCTATACCCCCAGCCCTATTTTTTATTCTTTATTTTGAAACCGAGTCTCACTAAGTTGCGGAGTGCCTCACTAAGTAGCTGAGGCTGGCTGCGAACCCGGATCCTGCAGTTTCAGTCTCTTAAGTACCAGGATTACAAGTGTGTGGACCGGCTTTTATATTTTATTTTGAAACAATGTCTCACTAGGTTGCCTAGAGTCTCACTACAATGAGGAGGTAGTCCTCCTGTGTCAGCCTTCCAGGTACCAGGATTATAGGTACATGCACGCACCCGCACGTCCTGCTGGACCCAGGAGAGGAGCTCAGTGCCGGGCGCATCATCCACACTCAGCACGTGCTCCCCTGTCCTTATTAGCGGCTCTAGGAGCACTCAGAGTGTATCCTCCGTGGAGACTCTGTGGCCTCCGTGTCTCAGTTTCCCTAGTCACATATCACGTATGTACGCTGTGGATGGCTTGAGCAGTGATTTTGCTGGATCACGGCAGGGTGGAGGTGTTGCAGTTGTCACAGTGGTGACAGGATCCACAACACCAACATATGAACTTCTTGGCCCTTAAAAAAAAAGTTGGCAATCTCTGATGTGGAGCCAAAGCAGCAGCAAGACCTCCCTGCTGGGAGTGGACACCGAGCTTGGAAA
Source organism: Graphiurus murinus (assembly GCA_004027655.1). Classification (NCBI taxonomy): domain Eukaryota; kingdom Metazoa; phylum Chordata; class Mammalia; order Rodentia; family Gliridae; genus Graphiurus; species Graphiurus murinus. The sequence goes on from PVLC010009869.1 coordinate 26,395, forward strand.
GCGCCTGGCCGCCATGGCGCTCGGGAAGGGTTCACTTTTCTGCCCTTCCCCATCCCTGTTGGAAGTGGCTGTCACAGAGGGCTCCTCTAGTTCTGGGTCCAGTACACACGGAACCACAGAGAAGAGGAGCACAGCAGGCCCCAAAGACGGGTGTTTGTCAGCTCATCCTGGCTGCTCTGGGCCTCCGGGGGCGAGTGCGTCCCACACACCGGGGCTAGGGGACCCTGGAGAGCAGCTTCTCCTGCATTTATCTGAGGTGTGTCATGGAAGCCTGGGTGGGGCTGCTGAGCTCTGCTTGTGGTGGGGTACAGCCTCTAGGCTGGAATCAAGGGTCTTTGGGATCTACACCATCTCCAGCTCTGCCCTTGTGAAATCTGAGATGTTTTTTTTTTTTTTTTTTTCCCCTACACTCCTTTTCTTTGCCGGAAAGGTGGAGTGAGCCGGGCAGGGTGGTGCATATCTGCAATCCTAGACCTTGGAAGGCTGAGACAGGAACATCCAAGTTTCCAGGCCAGCCTTGGTGACTTAGCTCTATCTTCAGTAACTTAGCGAGACCCCTCTTTCAAAATAAAGAAAAATAAAAAGGGCTGGGGGTGTAGTTGGGTAGACTGACTCTGGGTTCAATCCCCAGTACTAGAAAAAAAAGAGAGAGAAAGTGGGGTGCTGCTTCCCTTGGGGAGGCATTGGGGTGGTTCCCCACTCCACAGGCCTGGGGAGAGAGAGGCCTTATCCAGTTCAGCACTGAAACCCCCGAGCCTAAAGCAATGCCCAGCCTCTGTGAACACTCAACAGTCACCTGTTTGGGAAAGGAGATTAATGGAGTTCCTGGCACTCGATGGATTATTAAATAGCCTCATTGCTGTGTCTATTCTAAACCAGGCACCAGCATGGCAAACTGTGGCCCACCACCTGTTGTTTAGATAAAGTTTTATTGGGACACAGCTCTGCCCATTCCTCACCATGCTGTGTGTGGCTGCCTTCCTCCTGCAGTGGTGGAGTTGAATGACTGTGTGAGAGATGTCATAGCCCGCATAGCCTGAAAGACACGCATCGGGCTCCTCACAGAAGAACGTGGGACTTCGGTCCCCAATGTCAAGATTCCTCTGTCCGAAGGGGAGCATGATTTCGTTTTCCCATTTGCAGGTGTGTTGGGCAGTTACAAGTCGGAAGCAGGCGGAGAGCTTGGGGTAAGTATTCTTGATCCCCTAAGATATTTCGGGCTCGCTTTGCCACTCTGATTCTGCCCCGATCGGAACTGAGCGCGCTCCCTCCCTGCCCTTTGGCTCTCCTGTGGATGGAGGTGTTACTTTCATTTCTGTGTAAAAAGAAACTCAACCCACCTGCAATTGCTGACATATTTGTTGGACACTGACTTTGTCAAAGTCCAGGGTCAGAGAACTGCACAGAAAGCGACCCACCAGGGACCACCTACTTTACAGGATAAAAGAGCAGGACGCTGATGGGGTGCATGAGGGAGCCTGTCGTGTGGGGTTTCAAATTCCCTCTTCCATCGGAGTGAACAGCATGGCCTCAGATATCTTAGTTAACCTCTTACTTGGATTCAGTTTTCTAATCTGTAAAATGGCAATCTTCATACCTACCATTCTGGGTTGTTAGAAAGATTAAATAAGATATGTATCAGATGTCTGAAACACAGTAACTACTCAGCTATTATAATAAATCCATGATTACAGTTGAGGTGTGAGATATTCAAAGGTCTCTGCTACAGTGTTGTCTTTGATGGTTGGTGCCCACAATTCAGAGCCTTTTTTTTTTTTTCCGGTACTGGGGATTGAACTCCGGGGCATTCTACCTCCGAGCTATACCCCCAGCCCTATTTTTTATTCTTTAGTTTGAAACCGAGTGTCACCAAGTTGCAGAGTGCCAGCATTCGCAAGCAGTTGCCATCTAGAAAGCACAGTTTTTCCCATTAAACAAGCAAAAATTCTCCGCCTTCCCCAATAGCAGCCCTGCGAGAGAGCCATGACCCATTTCACAGACAGCTAATGCTCTGAGATGAACTGACTGGCCCCGGGTCACCAGCCAGTCACGGGCAAGTTGGCCGCCCAGCTCGGACCCTCTTGCTCTGGTCCCTGCAGAGGGTGGCACTGGCTCAGTACTCAACGCACGCCCAGGAGAGGTGGAACTGTGGGCTTCTGAGGAAGGAAGGATGCTTCCAAGGGCACAAAAGAATAAAGGAGTGGAGGCCAAGAGGCACTTAGGCAGAGGCCAGCTGCAAGGGGCTTCTTGGGGCCCAGAGTCGCTGCAGACAAACGGCAACAGAAGGATCCCCCCACCGTGCGTGCGCAAGCACCACGCCTTCTATACCTCTCCACTTCCTAGATGCCTGGCCTGCTCATTGGCAGCTCCTGCTGCACAGGCGGGCCGCTATTGGCCATGCAGCTGACTATGGGCTTCCGTGCACGCATAAATACAATACTAATTACTTTTCTTTCTTGCTCCGGAAGTGACAAATAATCCCTATAGAAAATTTAAATAATCCCAATAATTACTCCAGGTAAGTATAGCCAGCTCCCGTATTGATGGGTGATCTTCTGGTACATTTTCTGTGTGTGTGTGTCTGTGTGTGTGTGTGTGTGTGTGTGTGTATGGAAGGAGATCATCATTTTACATGCTGTTTTCTGACTTGTTCTTTTAGTTAAAACTGTGTTATAAACATCCTTTTCAATTAAAGTTCCTCTGCCACAAACTTGGCTGACGGCTCCTTTTTTCTCTTTCATGTTCGCTGTTGTGTTCTGTGCAGGCTAGTTCAGCTTCCCCAGTTCTATTGGAAGCGCACTAAGCATCCGTGTTCCCCGGCCAGATGCCAGCCCCAGGGTGACCTTGTTCTCTGACCCTGGTGATGAGGAGAGGAAGGAAGCGAGGGAGATTCAGGGTAGGTGGAATGGGAGGTTTGAATGCCGAGTCTACATGTTTCTTAAATCATCCTCCTTCATTTCTACTCCTCTTCCTTAAAAAATGTCTTGTTAAATACTTTATTTATTTATTTATTTATTTATTTATTTATTTATTTATTTATTCAGTACTGGGGATTGAACCCAGGGGCATTCTACCTCTGGGATATACCCCCAGTCCTACTTTTTATTCTTTATTTTGAAATAGGGTCTCACTAAGTTGCGGAGGGCCTCACTAGGTAACTGAGGCTGGCCAGAAGCCCAGATCCTCCCATCTCAGCCTCTCAAATACTGGGATTACAAGCGTGCACCACCACGCCTGGCTTCAGCCCTCCCCTCCTTTTTATTCATAATTTGAAACAGGGTCTCACTAAGTTGCAGAGGGCCTCACTAAATAGCTGAGGCTGGCTGTGAACCTGCGATCCTCCTGTCTCAGCCTCCCAAGTACTGGGATTACAAGTGTGGGCCACCACGCCCAGCTAAATATTTTAAATATGTATTCATTGAAATATCATCTGAGTGCCTTCTCTCAGCTAGATCCTTAGCTCAGTCCTGAGGGATGCAGACAAAGCAAGTCACTGGGAGGAAACGTAAATAGGTAACTACCTTGTGTTGAAGCCCAGCAGAAATAAACGGGAATGAGAATGAAAATTACAGGTGGCACAGTTGACATGAGGACCAGCGCAGCCTTCTCTGGGGAAGGGATGGTCAAGCTACGGCCTGAAGGAACAGCTGCAAAGAGATGGGGAAGATGTTTCAGCAAAGGCCTGAGGCTGGTGGATCTGCATTTTTAAGGTCCTTCTGGCTCCTGGGTCGAGAGTGATCGGCAGGGGAGCAGGCAGAGGCTCCAGGGTCCCAGACTTGGAAACTCAAGAAAAGGAGATTTACTTGGGGTATTGAAGGACCCAAAAGGCCACGGGCTCTGGCAGAATGTGATGGGTTCACAGTACTTGGGAGGCTAAAATGGGAGGATCGCAGATTTGAGGCCAACCTCAGCAACTTAGCAAGATCCTGTTTAAAAAGAAAAAGGGCTAGGGGTGTAGCTCGGAGGTAGAATGTCGCTGGGTTCAATCCCCTGTACCAAAACCAAATGGGGTGAGGAGAGAGAGAGAGAGAGAGAGAGAGAGAGAGAGAGAGAGAGAGAGAGAGAGAGAGAGAGGGAGATCATAGGCATGACCCTTCTGCAAGGTAAGGTACCAGAGATTCAAAGATATCAAAGAGGGAACATGTAGCAGGAAGGACCGACAGGAACTATATTAGGTTCAGACACAAGATCAATGAGTCAAGTAATAATTGTGTCTGGTAAGTGCCGGGAGAACCTCTGTCTGCATTCCGGAAATGTAAATGCTTCTCAAGAGTGGTTCTGAGTCAGTTTTTGCCTTGACCTTGAACTGCCTTGGATGTAGTTCATTGCTCCTCTTTGAAACACGATCCTCATTTGGCTTCCAGGACCCAACCGTCGTGACCGCCTCCTGTCTCACAAGCCACTCTTCAGTCCCCTGGCCTGTTTCTCCTCCTCTCCTTAACCCTAGGTTTCATAAAGTCCTTGAACCTGGACTCCTCCCATCTCAGCCTCCCAAGGACGGGGATGGCAGCTATGAGCCACCAATACCCTTTATTATTGTTGTTGTATCTGGTGTGATAGGTAAGAACAAATAAAGTCCATATACCAGGAAACCCTTTGCCCTCGTTTCCAAGATGTAAATGCTTCTTGAGGACATGCTTCATCCCTTTTCCGAGCTGTTTTCCTCCACTGTTCTTGGTACCTTACATGTGCCCCCAAATAGTTTGACTGGACCCATTAGGTCTCCTTACCCCTGTATATTGTAAACTCCAGGGAGGCAGAGATTTTTGTCTGACCCCTGTTGTACAACAGTGTACCAGACACAGAAAGCCCTCCCTGGGTATTTATGCAATGGATGAAATGTGCACCTTATACCAAAGGCAGTCTGCACAGAAGATAAACCCTTGCTTCACGCACAACCTTTTGGCCATATATATGCTCCTTTGGTATACATATGTGTGGCCAAGGTTCCCTGTGTCATGCAAAGAGGCTTTTCCTGGATCCCCCTGTACTCAGGCAGCATGGCACAAGGCAGCTCCATCCTCTAGTTTTCTACAGCAGAGAGGACGCCATTGCCAGAAACTATGGCTGCCTTACGTTGGTGCCTGGAAGGGTAGGTGGGTCACAGGTGTGAGGCCTCAGACTTCAGCTGGGCACCATGACTCCACCTGCCATCAGCCCCTCTGGGCTGTGAAAGGCATGTCTTTCTCGCGTGAAGAGCTGGTGAAGCCTCCTCCATCCTTCTGTCTCCTGGGCCCGTGCACTCTGGCTGCTCTTCACTGTCCAGTTCCTGCACTGGCTTCCCAGCTGCTGGCTTCCTCCTGTCTCAAAGTCCCCCTCACCTGCCTGCCCTGCTGGAGGCTCTGCCAGCTGCCCCCCACCCCCCATCACTCCTTGTAGTGTGTAGAATTGTGTCCCCGGCCCAAAAGATAAGCACGCGTCCTAACCTTCAGATCCCTGAGTACGACCCGATTCCTCGGAATAGGGTCCTTTGCACATGTTTCTGGGTTCAGATGAAGTCCCCCTGGATCTGGTGGCCCCTGACCCCAAGACTAGTATCCTCTTGAGGACACAGAAGCAGGGGAGAAGGTTCTGGGGAGATGGAGGCAGAGATGGAGCCAGGCTTTTGCAAGCTGAGGAAGCCAAGGTCCACCAGAGCCGCCAGACGCCAGCAGGAGGCAGGGAGGATCCTCCCTGTGCCGTCCAGAGCCTGGCGCACACCTTGGCATCAGACCTCTGCCCTCCAGGGTCGTGAGAGAAGATAGCTCTGTGGCTTCAGGACACTCAGTTATGGCGTGTCATGGCGGTGGACAAAGGGCACAGAGACACCTCCTGCTAGCTCTCAGATCCCTCTGACTGCCTGCTCCTTTCCGAAGGAGATGTCCCTGAGTCCTGGGTCCCTGAGTCCTGGTCACCACCAGCCCCCACGTAATTGGTCTTCAGCCCCCCAGCCACTGGGCTTCTCTGGTGGCATGCAAGTCCTGTGGGCTCCAGGCAGGCACTGCCTCACTGAAATAAGCACAGATCCATTTGTACATGAATCTGCCTGTGTGTCATAAGATCCCTGGTCAGAAGATGGCCCTGGGTGCTTCCCCTGGAAATCCTCAAAGAACGAATATTCAAATCGAGTTGCCGAGCCCCTGAGACGGGGGACAAGAGATGTGAAAATCTCTGAGGACTTTCCAAGCCGGGTCCATTCTTAATGCTCAGCGTGAACATGTTTTTCTACTAAGAACTGAACCAGAAAGGAGTTTTACTAAGTGGTTAGCAAGACGGGAGAGCCAGGGGGAGGGAGAGAGAGAGAGAGAAGTTCTCTCACAGTTAACCCCTTCCCCCTCTTCCCCTTTCTGCCTTCCAAACTTCTTTCCTAGACCATGATGAAGGATGACCCTCTCCCCCCCCACTTGGCTGTGTTTCCTATCTTCAGGTTTTACATAGAGGTGTCAAGGCGCCTAGATTGACATCCCCCCCCCCTTCCCCCGACTCATCTGCTCCATGGTGTGTAGCTTTGGCCCTCAATGGATTCAGAAGGGTTTTTAGTGAGCAGCTAGTATATGCCAGGTTTTATACTGGGCAGCATTTCACTCTGTAGCTTCCTTTTTATTTCATCTGTTCCAGAAATTTCGATGTGCTACAAAGTGATCTCACTTCAGAGCCATCCTACTGGCCAAGAAACTGAAGTTCTGAGAGGGTAAGTAATTTGCCTAAGGTCACTCAGCCCACAAGTGGTAAAGCTGTTTTCAAATGTAGGCCTACCCATTTCTAAAACCAGTGGTTTTGTTTTTTTTGGGGGGTTTCCCTCTAAATGTGGCAACCCAAAATATCACCCTAAGTAGAAACTACAAATCCTTATAGCATTATTATAAGGATTTGGGCTGTGCCAAGGACTGCCCGTTGGTTCACCAGCACTCAGAAGGAGTCTGGCTGTTGAATTCATGGACCTGGGAACCTTGGTACATCTTCAGTGAGACCTGGCGAGCTCTGGCTCCAGGGCCATCTGCTATTGGGCCGGGCTTTCTGCCCGAGGGTCATTAGGCTAGTCGCTTCCTTTTTCCAGCCTTAGTTTCCCCAACCAGAAAGTCAGGACTTAGCTTCCATCTTCATGCTGCTGTTCTGCCTGGAGAAGGTAGGATTTTAGTGTCCTGGGGTGACAATTGCCCATTCTGTCATACCGCTTAATCTGAAGGCTTTCAGTTCCAGCTGAAGCCATGGCCTACATCCACATTCCCAGGGTTCCACTGCAGGCCCCTTCCCCCTCGAGGCCAGCTTCCCTGTCACTCTGCACCCCGAAACCCTCGTCCCCACCCCTCCTGGAGTCAAAACTGCTGGGTATAAAAATATTCCCACTATGTAGGTCCACTGAGGAGCTAAATTAGAGGAAGCAGTCACTGTTGCTGGCTTTGGCACTGCCTCGCGCTGTGCACGGCTCATGGCTCAGAGCGCTGGCTCCGCTGCTCACCCACAGGCCCCTCTCCCTCTTCAGCCCTCAGTGTGCTCTGATCAATGGGGGATGTATGGGCCTCCTTGCAAGCTTGTTACTAGAGCTAACTGAGCCCATATTTGCAAAGTGCATGGAATGGAGGCGCACATATCCCCGCTGGATGAGAGTTAGCAATTATTGCCAGGTTGCCTGATTCTCATGTTAGTCTGAGGAAGGGTGTGCTGTTATCCCAGCTTATAAATGGGGAAGATCAGTAACTTGGCCAGAGGCAGGGGCCAGGCCTTCCACCCAGGTTATCTGAACAATTAAAGTGCAGGTTCTTAGCTGGTTCTTAGCACAGGCCTGTAATCTCAATATTTGGGAAGCTGAGACAGGAGGATCACAGGTTTGAGGCCAGTCTCACCAACTTATGAAGACCCTCAACCACTTAGAGAGACCTTGTTTATACAAATGGCTGAGAGTGTAGCTAAGAGATAGAACACTCCTGGGTTCAATCCCCAGTGCGACCCCCTACCCCACAACCCACGCAATGGTGGTTTAGGTGGGGGAGCAGCACACGTTCCTAATACACACTTATAGGGACTTCCAGAAATAAACTATCCCTATGCTTGGGGTTTAATGTTCTGCAGTAGCCGTCTTTAAATTCTTGGGATCTTTATCTTTGAATTTGTGTTTTGTAAATGAGGTCCTGGTCCTGCCACCTTCCCACCTCCCCAGATGGATTCCTGGGTGTCCATTCTCCTGCCCAGGCCTCATCCAGCATCTGACCTCTGGTCCTGGGGGCCTGGCTCCGGCCTGAGGGTCAGGACTGGCCCACACCCTCCCATCCTGGGGCAGTGCCTGAGCGTCTGTGAGGCTGCACGCGCCCAGCCAACATCCCCGTGCCGGAGGGAACACGACATGGAAGAGCATATCTAAGAACACCATAACAGGCCAAGACAGAGATCTCAAAAAAAAAAAGGGAGACGCTTTTCTTTTCTCCTCTTGGAACAAGCATTTTAATTTTTCACTGGGCCTTGCTAACGATGTAGCCAGAACTGGGTACCATGTCCCAATTCTTGTTCCATGTTTAGAGATTCAGTGCAGCCTGCTCTGACTTTTGGGGAGAGGGTAAGGGGTGTTGGGGACAGAGCTCTACCACTGAGCTGCACCCCCAGCCCAAACTTTATGTGTTAATTTTGGGGAGGCCTTGGGATCAAGCCAGGGCCTTGTGAACACTAAGTACACTCTCTACCCCTGAACTGCACCCCCAGCCTCTGTTCGGATTTATGATTCACAGGTAGAACACAGAGTCTTTTGATGAAAACCGGGAAGGTGGTACTTCTGCCACCTCCTACAAAGATGTTTTCTCCAAAGCCTACTAGGGCCTTGGTAAGATTTGCACTTGAGCCTTCTACAACCAGCAGCCTGCTTGCTCGTGGACAACAGGGAAATCTTACTGTCTCCTTCTTGTGCTGCTCCAATCCTCAGATGCACAGTGCTTCCTTTAAAAGATGTTAGGGCAACTACTTTACCCAAATGTGAGCCTCTGTGGACGTGTGGCCGGGCTGAAGCCAGGCCGTGGAGGTCTGAAAGGTGGACCTCACGGGCTGTCCAGGAGCCCAAGAGGCCAGGAGGCCAGGAGGCCAGGAGGGAGGCCCTGCCCTCTGGTCTTAGCAGCTCTCCACTTTGCCCTCAGGACTCCTGAGAGATTTCCATGGTGTGAGAAATAGGCAGATCACAGCCACGCAGGGCAGGACCTCAGAGCCAGGGTGAGGGTGAAGTAGCCTGGCCCGTCTCGCGAGTAACACACGTAACACACGAGGCTCCCTGCAGGCAGAGACAGCAGCAACCTGACTCCGATCCAAGCACCGCTGCAGATGCGTGTCTAGTTGGAGGCCCTGGCCAGAGTAGAGTAGATAAGTGATGTGCGTTGCTGGAAGCACCGTTTCCTGCTTTAGTGCAAACCACTGCACATGTGAGGATGGAACATTCCAGAAAGAGCGAAGGATGCCACGAGGGGGTCCAGCGAGGGGAACGGTGTCCTGGGGCTAGGTAGGAGGCAGGGGAGACCACTGGGCCCAATGCCTTTCCTTACCCTTGCATATGGTCTTGCTGCCCAAGGAGCCAGGCCTATCTGGTGCCCACGGCTGTGCTGGTGCTGGGTGTCACTGAACCCACCCGGGCAGCAGCCTGGGCTGTGGACCCAGAAGCCTCCACACGTCTGTGCTGCACACGAAGATGTTGTCACCGCTCCCCCAAGGGACCCTCTCCATCCTGCTGTCCTCCGAGGTCTGGTCTTTGCAAGCTGAACACCCTATTCAAAATCAGTGTTTACAGGAGAAAGAATGGGGGCGGGGACAGATTTCATCCAGGATCCTCAGGGTGAGTTTTGCCACTTCTCAGAGATACTACCTGACTAGTGAGGGTGAGTCCAGGTTAGCTCTCAGAACTCACAGCACAGCTGGGCATGGTGGCGCACGCTTGTAACTCTCAGTACTTGGGAGGCTGGGACAGGAGTATCACAGGTTTGACGCCTTACTTAGTGAGGCCCTGTTCCAAAATAAAGAATAAAAATAGGGCTGGGGGTGTAGCTTGGAGGTAGAATGCCCCTGGGTTCAATCCCTAGTACCACGAGACAAAACAAAAAGCAAAAACAAATTCACAACACACAAGTGAACAGATTTTTAATTTACAAAAATCACTGTTTTCCCTTCCTCCTCCCCTTCCTCCTCCTCCTCTTCTTCCCCCTTTTTCCTCCTTCTTCAGTATTGGGGTAAACCCCAGGGGTATTCTACCTCTGAGCTATACCTCCAGCCCTTTTTATTTTGAAATAAGTCTTTTTAAGTTGCTGAGGTTCTCACTAAATTGCTAAAACTGGCCTTAAACCTGAGATCCTCTTGTCTCAGCCTCCCAAGTACTGGCATTACAGTCATGTGCCACCACACCCATCTTAAAAACCACTTTCTAATAGCTGACATATAGCTGTCTATAGAGCTGTCTAAGGGGTTGATTCCTTTGCTGAGCACCCTATAGAGACCATTCCTCACTAATATATATATATATATATATATATATATATATATATATATATATTTTTTTTTTTTTTTTTTTTTTTTTTTTTTTCTGGAGATACAACTTCCATACAATGAAATGCAAAGGTCGACATACAGACTTCTGTGAGTTTTGTTTATTTCTCATCTTTTTTTAAATTCGTGCATTATGATCACACATAACAGTGGGATTCGTTGCTTTACAAATATATACAACCACGTCCCCTCACCCCCAAACAGGAATGCAGGATGTCTCCATCACCCCAGTTTCCTTGCGTCTCTCTCCACCTCCCTCCCCCTTACACAAAGGTCACCATGGATTGATTTCTGTCACCACTCTTGTTTTCTCTGTTTAAGAACTTCTTAGAACTGGGATCCTTTTGACTTTTTCGTGTCTGGCTTCTTTCCCTCCGAACGGTGTCTATGAGATGCGTCCAGTGGTCCTGAGCATCCCCAGTTCTTCTTTCTTACTGTTGCTTAGTGTCCACGACCTGGACCCCCACGCACACCATTTATCCTTTCGTCCATCCTCTCTGGGACAGTGCGGTTGCTTTGAGTCTGTGATGACAGGGAACTAGGCTGTTGTGAGCTTTCAAGTGCATGTGTTTTGATAGAGATATGTCTTGGGGAAAAAACCTAGAAGTGGAATTTTGGGGTCATATGTGAAGTATATTTTTAGATTTATAAGCAACCGCCAAACTATCTTTCCAAGTGGTTGTATCATTTTTTTTTTTTTTTTTTTACTCTCACCAGGAGTGTATGAGAGTCTGTCTTGCTCCTTGTCCTCGTCAACACTTGGCATTGACAGTCTTTTTTATTTTGGCCACTCCAGTGGGTGTGGAATGGCATCTCATTGTGAATGTGACCTACCTTTCCCCAGTGATTTATGACACTGGGGAAAGGTTTATTTTATCTTTATTCCCTTCCTTCCTTCCTTCCTTCCTTCCTTCCTTCCTTCCTTCCTTCCTTCCTTCCTTCCTTCCTTTCTTTCCTTATGATACTGGGGATTGAACCCAAGGGCATTTTAACTCGACCTACACCCCCTGCCCTATTTTTTATTCTTCATTTTGAAACAGGATCTCACTAAGTTGTGGAGGGCCTCACTAAGTGGCTGAGGCCGGCTGCAAAGGTCTCAGACTCCCAGGTACTGAGATGAGAAGCATGCACCACCGCGCCTGGCTCCGTGTGTTTATTGTATGTGTCTCCTCTTACAAAGTAAGCTTAGCCTTGCCTGCATTCGGAAGGAGGGATGTTTGTCTTTAGGTTACTGAGTTGCAAGAAGTCCTGTACCCGTCGGCATTCTTGCAGCTACAATCTAAAGGTTGACCACATAACTTAGAGAAAAGAATCTTTATTTTCTTATGGTTTTGGGTTCAGTCCTTGTGAGGCCGGGGACCACGGATCTCAGGGCATGGCTGCGGGAAGCAGAGAGAGGGGGAGCATGTCGGCTGTGTTCCTTACATCATGGGGGCCAGAAGGAAGTGAGATCAGGGGAGGAGGCTCCAAAGATAGTTTCCAAGGCTGCACCCCCAGGGACCACCTCCTCCAGCTGCACACTACCAGCTTACTGGGTACCACCCAGTAAATCCATTACAGTGGATTTATCCACCGCTGGGATCATAACCCTCCCTACTCAATGATATCAACCCTGAATATTAATAAATGAGCTCTTTAGGGGACATTTTATATCTAACTATTACAAGTCCTTTGCATATTCTGTTTACAAATCCTTGTTTAGATGTATGTGCGGCAAAAATGTTCTTCCAGTCTGTGCTGACATTATCTCTTTCAGTGCCCCAGGTACCCTAGAAAGTAGATGTCATTATCTTCTTTTTATTTTAGAGAGTTGAACACCGAAGTACAGAGACAACATGTGAAATGCCTAAAGTTGCACAGCTACCCAGTAGCAGATGGGAGACACGGGCCCACTGGAGTGTGGCTCAGAGCACAGGCTCCCAGAAAATCCCAGGGAACCTCTTCCCACCCACAGAGCCTTCTCTCTCCCTGGCAGCCTGGAGGCGCGTGGCCTGCATGCCCGGGCGGGGCTGGGTTATTTTGGTCCACACTCTCTCCCTCTGCCTCGCACATACCAGACCATCCTGGGAAGCACTGGGCTCCCGGAACCTGGCTGGGAGTGGAGTGCGGTCTTCTCAGGAGAATGCCACGTGGCTGGCGCTGTTCGGGTGAAACGCGAAAGGCGGGCATTTTTATAGGCCTCTGAGGATGCTGGCAGGGTTTCCTCTTGCTGGGATCGGCAATGTGGGGCCCAGGGAAGCTTGCTACCAGTCCTGCTGCAGGGCATCGGGAGGAAGGAGCTGGCGGGGACTGGCACGGCTGGGATATCTCACCCACAGCTCTCACAGGGAAGGCCACTGGTGCCCAGGAACTTTCTCTTCCCTTTCTCATCCTGGAGCAGGGACAGGGTTCCCAAGGCAGTGAGAGCAACGGCCAGGAGGTTTTGTGGGAGCGGGAATGGTAGTCACACCAGCACTTGCTATGGGCTGGGCCACAGCCCTACTAGGTGCTGGACCTGTGTAGGTACTTTGCACTCATTAGCTTAATCTTCATAATACTACCCCCCCACCATGAGACAGGTATAATGATGATTAAAATGCCCACAGGAGGAAGCTGAGGTTCAGAGAAGTTAAGTAATTTGCCTAACGTCACAACGTTTGTAGGTGGTTGAGGTTTGAAGAGGAGTTTAGCTAATTCTAAAGCCCAGTGGCTTAACCGTTAGGCACTGCTGTCTTTTTATTCAAAAAATGTGGGCGTGGTGGCGCACGCTTGTAATCCCAGTACTTGGGAGGCTGAGACAGGAGGATCCCAGTTCCCAGCCAGCCTGGGCTACTTAAGTGAGGCTGTCAGAAACTCAGTGAGACCCTGTTTCAAAATAAAAATATAAAATAGGGCTGGGGTGTAGCTCGGAGGTAGAATGTCCCTGAGTTCAATCCCCAGTACCGCAAAAAAAAAAAAAAAAAAAAAAAAAAAAGACAAAAAACGTGGGTCAGATTCTTACTCTGTGTTGTGTGAGACCTGAAGTCCCTTGGCCAGGGGAGCACAGTGTGGGATGAGGCCCGTCCCTGTCTTCGGGAGCTGTGTGGGTCAATGGTGGTCCTCCCAAAGATGCGTCCACATCCCAGAACGAGTGAATGTAGCCTCACCTGGAAAAAAAATTTTTTTTTGCAGATGTAATTAAGAATCGTAAAGTGAGATCACCCTGGATTGCCTGGGTGGCCCTGATTGTGATGACAAATGTCCTTACAAGAGGCAGGAGAGAAGACAAGAAAAAAAAGAGCAGGAGGCCACATGAAGAGAGGCCGAGGGTGGAGTGATCCGGCCCCAAGCCAAGGAATGCGGAGGCCTGCAGAAGCTGAAGAGCAAGGACTTCTGTCATAGAGTCTTCCAAGGGAGCACGGCCTCGGCATATTCCACTGCTTAGGACCGAGTCCCCAAGTCCAGCCCACGGGCAGCTCGAGGGGTGCACGTGAGGCCAGGAACCACTGGAGTCCCACCTGCCATTTCTCTGGCACTTGCAGGATGCCTGGCTCCCAGCCGAAAGGAAGGTGGCTAACTTTGAACAGCGCTAACATTTACTGTGCACTGACTCTGTCGCCTGCCATGCTAGGTTCGTTTTCTTTATCCTGGGGATTGAACCCAGGGGTATGCTACCGCTGAGCTACACTCCCAGTCCTTTTTATTTTTTTATTCTGCTAAGTTCCTGGCCTCCAGCCTGCAATCTTCCTGTCTCAGCCTCCCAAGTAAATGGGGCTATAGGCATGCACCACCACGCCTGGCTCATGCTAGGTTCTTTATGTCTCTGATGCCTCACAGTATCACTTAACCCTCCCAGGAATACTGCAAGGGCGATGTTCTCACCTCCACTGGACAGAGGAGGAGAGTGAGGCTCTAAGAGATGAAGGCCACCCAGTAGCTGCTCAGAGCAAGCCGGTGGTTCTCACACTCCAGCTGCATCAGAGTCGCTTGGAAACGACTTCTGGGCCTTGTGCATGGTTTCAGATTCAGTAGCGTTTGGGTGGGACTTAGAATTCACATTTCAACCAAGTTTCTAGATAAGATTGCTGCTACTGGCTTGTGGATCAAGCTTTTGGAACCACTAGAGAGTCACTGCAGCATCAGACAGGCCCTAAAGGTTCAGTGGAGAGCAGGGAACAGAATATCCATATGACCCAGCTGTATCGCTTCTGGGGGTCTGCCCTGAAGAATCAAAGTCAAAATGTTACAGTGATACAAGTGAATGCAATTCTTGCTCAAGTTTCCATCCTGTCTGGGCCGGGCAGCCCTCCTCCATCCTCCATCCCACTGTTTGGAGCATGTGGTCTCCCAAAGTCACCCTGGGAGGAAAAATAGAGGCCAAAGGGCTGTGGGGAATCAGACACGGCTCACACGCCTGTAATCTCAGTACTTGGAAGGTTAAGACAAAAGGATCACAGGTTTGCGGCTAGGTTCGTCAACTTAGCGAGACCCTCAGCAACTTAGTGAGAACTTGTTTGAAAAAAAAAAAAAAGGCTTGGGGGTGTGGCTTGGAGGAAGAGCACCTCTGGGTCCAAACCCCAGGACCGCCCCCCCCCAAAAGGCCATGGGGTGTTGTTGTTGGGATGGAATCCCAGGAGAATTCTACCTCCAAGCTATGGCCTCATCCCTTTTTACTTTGAAACAGTCTCACTAAGTTGCTGAGGGTCTCCAACCTGTGATCCTCCTCTCTTAGCTTCCCAAGTACTGGGATTATAGGCGTGCACCACCGCTCGGGGCCCATGGGTTGTTTTAAAGGGCCAGGTCCAGTACTGCTTCTTCTACCTTTGCTCACTTTTGTGGCCAAATGTCAGCTCCATGGTCCCAGACCCACTGCAAGGGAGGCTGGGAAATATGGTGCTCCCGAGAGGAGGGGGAGGAGGAAGTGATACGCTGAGCACGCCGAGGGACAGGGCCGGCTGGGGCCCAAGCTCAGGTGCTCTCCCTTATCCATCTCTGGCCGTTTCCCCGGTGCAGGTGCATTTGATGGACTTTCTCATGTTACCCAGTGTCCTGGAGCTTGTGTGTGTGTGTGTGTGTGTGTGTGTGTGTGTGTGTGTGTGTGTGTGTGTGTGAGAAACTGAAAAAAGAGAAGAGGAAAGAGATGCTCCTTCAGCCCATTCTCCTGGCCAGCAGCCCTGCCTCTGAGAGGTGCAGGTGCTCAGCTTAACAGCTGTCAAGCACCTTGAAACCTCTCAGCATGTGTGCAGCGCCTTTGGATCTAAGTTTCACCGCTGCCACCCCACACAGCGCAGAGCTATGGCGTCCAGAATTTAAGGCGTCCGTGGGCTCTGGACTCCAGGCCCCAGACAAGCTCTGAGTGTCTTCCTGCCGCCCTTCCCCTGCTGCTCCAGCCGGCTCCGGTCCAGCTGCCTGGAACATCTGTGATCTCTAGCTCTCGTGCTTTTGCATATGCTGTGACATCTGCGGCATCCCTTTCTCTTCCTGTTTGACTCAACTCAAATGACAGCCGCTCTGTGAAGTCTTCATCAACTGGTTACGTAGTCACCCAGCCACGCCCTCACTCTGCACAAGGGCATAGATGTGTCTCTTGGTCTGTGCCTGTGGCCCGGCTCTTGTCCTGGTCTATGCACATTCTAAAGGCCTCCGCCTGCAACTGTTTCTCCTTATAATCACTGTGACATGTTCAAGAGCTAAGATACCAATTGTAATCACAGTACTTGGAGATTGAGACGGGAGGATCACAGGTTCGAGGCCAGCCTCAGCAACTTAGTGAGACCTTCAGCAACTTAGCTTTCAAAATGAAAAAATATAGCCGGGCGTGGTGGCACACGCTTGTAATCCCAGCATTCGGGAGGCTGAGACCGGAGGATCCGGGTTCGTGGCCAGCCTCAGCTACCTAGTGAGGCACTCCACAACTTAGTGAGACCCAGTTTCAAAATAAAGAATAAAAAATAGGGCTGGGGGTGTAGCTCGGAGGTAGAATGCCCCTGAGTTCAATCCCCAGTACCGCAAAAAAGAAAAAAAAAGAAAAAAAAAAGAAAAAATATTAAACGGCTGGGGGTGCTTAGAGGTATAACACCCTTGAGTTCAATCCTCAATACAAAAAAAGAGAGAAAAGAGCCAAGACTGTGTGGCATCTTTTATTGGCCTCTCTATCACCTGCAAGACTCAGTACAGAGCCTGCCTTCAACCTGCACAGCCTCTCTCAAACCCAGAGGCAAGAAAGGCCGGCTCTGGCACTAGTGGAATTCTGGACTTTGGGCAAATTCTTAGCTTCACTATGTCTCAGTTTCTTTTTCTTTCTTTTCTTTTTGCATTACTAGAGATTGAACCCAGGGGCATTCTTCATCCAAGCTACACCCCCAGCTCTATTTTGTATTCTTTATTTTGAGGCCCTCTGCAACTTAGTGAGACTGTGTTTCAAAATAAAAAATAAAATAGGACTGGGAGGGTCGCTCATAGGTAGAATGCCTTTGAGTTCCATTCCCCATAACTCTCCATAAAAATAAATAAATAAATAAAAATAAAAATAAAAATAAAAATTGGAGTAAAAATGTTTGCCCACTAGTCTAATGGTACAGATTACTGATGGTGACATTTGGTCTCACTAAGTTGCGGAGGGCCTCACTAGGTAACCGAGGCTGGCCACGAACCTGCGATCCTCTAGTCTCAGCCTCCCAAGTACTGGGATTACAAGTGTGCACCACCACCCCCGGTTTCTCAACAGCTACCACATTTGCTGATCCGCTTTAGAGTATTTGTCCCACTATCTCCTAGAACCTCAGGGCCTAGATCTGTGCTGGGCCACCAAAGAAGGAGGGGGGGGGGCCTTTCCCACACTGGACAACATCTGAGAGATGAAGATTTGGGAGCCGGGCACGGAGGCGCATGCCCAAAATCTCAGTATTTGGGAGGCTGAGACAGAAGGATCACAAGTTCGCGGCCAGCCTCAGCAAACTTGTGAAGCCCTCTGCAACTTAGTGAGACCCTGTTTCAAAATAAAAAATAAAATAGGACTGGGGGTGTCGCTCATAGGTAGAACGCCTTTGAGTTCCATCCCCCATAGCCCCTCACACACACACACACACACACAAATAAAATAAATAAATAAATAAATAAAAATAAAAATTGGAGTAAAAATGTTTGCCAACTAGTCTAATGGAACAGATTATGGATGGTGGCATTTGGTCAAAATAGTTTCCAGGTCCTCCTTTCATGAATTTGTTGGATTTCTTTGGCAGCTGAGAGCTGGTTTTGATTTAGATCTAGATTTTGATTTGATTGAGATCTGATTTTGATCTTAAAGTTACTGTCCCCCCTCTGTGTCTCAGTTCTTTCATTTCTGGGGTTCTGCTTTGTCGTCTGTTGGGAATGGCAGGGTAGAAAGCTTGCTCTCGGCTTGGCGGGCCAGGTCTGAACTGATAGCACCGGTGCTGTGCTTTCCTGAGGAAGGAGGTGCAGGGTTGAGCTTGGGAAGGGACGAATCTGGGTTCCGCCTCATGTGGGCTCCTTAGAGGGACCCTCTGGGCCATTGCTTGTTTATATCACGGAGGGACTGCATATGATTTTATAGACACTTCCCTTCTGGTTGTAACACTATTTTCAGACTGTTGTTCAGATGCTGCCCCAGTTTTTACTCCTTCATATCAGTCGCTATCCTTAATGCCACGCACATTTCCTGAGTGTCTACTTTTCTCCCCCTGCAAAGCACAAATAACATTACTGGAAACATTGCTATGTGGCAGGGACTCTGCTGCGAATTTTGACACCAGCTGTCTCTTTTATCCTTTACAGTCATTTCCCCAGGTATTACTACTTCCTTTCAGGTTACCGGTGAGCAAACTGGTCAGAGGCTTTAATTTTGAAGGCTAGTCAGTGTCTTGGCATCACAAAGACCCTCTCTCTGCCTCCTGAATGGTCTTGCCTTATGTCTTCGAGGTTCTTTTTCGGGCGCTACAAGCATTTGATTTCTTCTCTATTGCCCATTGCACGCCCTGTACCGCAGTGCGTGTATCTCATGTTTTCTCCTAATAAATGTTTCAGAGCCTGAGCTCAAATGGTAATTTCTTTGTAGTTACTATTTTTCCCGAAGGAGAGAAACAAATGTCCGTTTATGTTTTCTCTTCTGTTATCTCTCCGGACCCTTCGGGGCCCATTCTTTGTGGCTCTTTTGGAGCAGATGTAAGGAAGAAATCAATGGAACTGTGAGATTAATCCACGGTAACTGTAATGTCACTGCACCCCCTGGCCTGCGGCGTCCACGGAGATGTTGGAGTGGGGGTGGGGCAGAGATACTCAAAAGGATGGAGCCTCAAAAGTAAGGGGAGCATTTAAACTCCTTGGAGCCTCACTCTGACAACTAGAAATGATAGGTTTTCGCCTACGGCATAATCAGGTCTTCTTTCAGAGAATATAAAGGCTTGATGTCATTTCGTGGGGTACCTACCCATCGCCTCTGCCATTACGAGAGCCTTCAGAAAAATGAAATCAGTAGCTTCGGACGGGACTCAGCAGCTGCAGCCGGAGACCCATCTTTCTTTGTTAGGCACCCAGTGCTCAGCCCTTCGAGAGCTGGGTGGGGGTGGAAATTTCATACAGTTTCCTCCTTCCGGTGGGGATCAAATCCAGGGGCATTCTACCTCTGAGCTACACCCCCAGCCTTATTTTTTATTCTTTATTTTGAAACAGGGTCTCACTAAGTTGCAGAGGGCCTCACAAGTTGCTGAGGCTGACGGTGAACCCGGATCCTCCAGTCTCAGCCTCCCAAGTACTGGGATCACAAGCGTGCGCCACCACGCCCAGCTTTGTTGTTGTTGGTATTATTATTTCCTGGAGCTCTCAAGGTCGATCTGAACAGTCAGTGTTGGTCTAGTCTATAGAAGCCACTCAGCTAGGTAAAGGTGGAGTGTTTTCTACACCTTGGGCGTCGCTCTAAGTGAGGAGCTGGGTGTTCTGTAGGAAAGGAAACACAGCCCCAGCCAGCCCGTGTGTTCAGGCACTCACATTCTGGAGGGACTGGGCACTGAGCAGTGCTAGTAGCCTGGATTTTCTCTCTCCTAGGAAAGTGGCCAGCTGCATCCTAGAATCTTTCCCTTTCCTTAGTGTTTAGCAGTGGCTCTTAACCAGGGATCATTTTGTTCCCTCAAAAGACATGCATGGAGACATTTTTCTTTGTCACAACTTGGTGGGGGTGGCAAAGAGTGTGTGTGTGTGTGTGTGTGTGTGTGTGTGCGCATGTGTGTTCGTGTGTGTGCACGTGTGAGTGTGTGCATGTGTGTGTGTGTGTGTGTGTTCACACTGCTGATATCTATAGGCTGAGCATTCCTAATCTGAAATTCAAAATGCTCCAAAATCTAAAACCTTTTTGCATGCCGACGTGACACCGTGAGTGGGAGATTCCATACCTGTGGAACTTCATTTCATGCATAAAATTTTTAAGACCATTGTGTAAAATCGACTTTGGGCTACATGTATAAGGTTATCTATGAAACACAAATATATTTAGTGTGTGGATTTGTGTCCCACCCACAATGTATCTCAATATGTGTCTGAAATTATTCCAAAATATAGGGGGAAAAAAACCGCTGAAATCTGAAACATTTATTATCCTAAGCATTTGGATAAGGGATACTTAACCTGTGGTAGACAGAGGCTGGGATGCCACCAGACATGTTACCATGTGCATGGGACAGCCGACAAAAAGGAGTTGTCCAGCCTGTAATGCCGATAGTGCTAAGGCCAAGGAATCTGTGTGAATGAATGAAGGAGTGTTACCTCGGGGGTGACTACATTTCCCAGCTTCCTTTGCATCTAAGTGCCTAGAATGACTAGTTCTCACCAATGGAGTGTGAACAGCAGCGCATGCCCACAACTCAGGCCAGGCTTTAAGAAGTGAGTCGGCCTCTTTCCTGTCTTCAGGCCGAGAGAAGAGAACAAGGCTCCAGGCTACCATGGATCCCCCTGGGACCTTAAATTCCAGTCAGGGACGCACACTTCGAACTGTCATGTGAGATAAGGAATAGAATAATGTTGTGTGTGTTTTTTTTGTTTTAGTTTTGGTACTGGGGATTGAACCCAGGGACATTCTACCTCTGAGCTATACCTTCAACCCAATTTTAGTTTATTTATTATTATTATTATTATTATTATTATTATTATTATTATTATTATTATTGAGGTACTAGGGATTGAA
Organism: Graphiurus murinus; assembly: GCA_004027655.1. Taxonomy (NCBI): domain Eukaryota; kingdom Metazoa; phylum Chordata; class Mammalia; order Rodentia; family Gliridae; genus Graphiurus; species Graphiurus murinus. The sequence goes on from PVLC010009869.1 coordinate 47,033, forward strand.
TCCAGGGGCATTCTACCTCTGAGCTACACCCTCAGTCCTATTTTTTATTCTTTGTTTTGACTGAGAACCTGAGATCCTTCTGTCTCAGCCTCCCAAGTACTGAAATTATAAGCATGTGTCACCATACCCAGCTATTTTTTTTAAATTTTGAAACAGATTCTTACTAATTTGCTGAGGGCCTCTCTTTAAGTTGCCGAGGTTGACTTCAAATCTGTAATCCTCCTCTCTCAGCCTCCCAAGTCCTGGGTTTACAGGAATGTGCTACCATGCTCAGCTTCTGTTGTGTTTTAATCATTATGCATTTGCAGATCTCTCAGCTAGAGCAATTTAATCTACCCTAACTACTGTCACCACTAAGACTGTCAAAAGTTCTTCAACAATAAGAACAGCTAACATTCATGGAACACACACTATGAGTCAGACATCAGGTTCTTTAAGATCCCATTTTATCTTAGCATCAGCTCTATGAAGCAGGCATTACTATTATCCTTGTTTTGTGGACAGAGAAGCAAAAGCTCAAGGGGGTTAACAAGACATGTAAGTACTACTGGCCAGCTCTACTCCACATTCCAGCCTGCACCACAGGAGCGAGTCCCTTCTCCATCCTCTGAATCTCTCTCCATTGTGTGTCATTCTCTCCCTTTGGGGTCACTGTACCTGTACTCCCTTCATTCCCTCTACCATCACTTTTTTTTTTTTTTTTGCGGTACTGGGGATTGAACTCAGGGGCATTCTACCTTTGAGCTATACCCCCAGCCCTATTTATTACTCTTTATTTTGAAACTGAGTCTCACTAAGTTGCGGAGTGCCTCACTAGGTAGCTGAGGCTGGCCGCGAATCCGGATCCTCCGGTCTCAGCCTCCCGAATGCTGGGATTACAAGCGTGCGCCACCACACCCGGCTTTCTACCATCACTTTGGATACTCAAGATTGAATGAGTTTTTAAACCCCAATCTGAACATGCTTCTTTCATGCCTAGCTTTCCTTACGTCTCCCTGTTGCTCTCAGGATAACATGCACACTTCTTAGTAGCATAGAACAGTCCTTCTGGGATGGCCAGACCCACTTGCTGTCTTCATCTCTCATCCCTTCTCCCTTTCTCCACATATGGTGGGCTGGTGCAGGCTTCCATAGCACGATAAAAGGAGGGGATGGCTCTTTTTCCCAAGTTATGCTTACTCCGCAGAGGGAATCAAAGTCAAAGTGTTAGGCATCCCCTGTGGATTTTCCAGAGTTCAAGAAACAATTGTTTGAACATCTCCTGGGAACCCGGTTGAAAGGATTCTTATACTGGGTGGGAGGTTCATTCCAGTCAGATTTTGGTGCAGGTCCTCAAAACACATAATTGCATAATGAGAGGTGAATCTAGTTTTTCAACTGCGTTTAGTTCTCAGAATTGTGTTTGTTCTATGAAAGACTGTGTTGACTTTGGAACGTGATTTGTCAGTATTACACCACAGTAATGTTCTTCATATTCAACTCTCATGTACAAAGGAGAAATGTAGTATATGTAATAGTTAAAACCAGCTAAACTGAATGCCCATCCACAGGAGGAGGGAGAAATAAACCCATACAAGGACTCTTCTAGAGGCTCAGAAGCAAGTGAATTAGAACTACATGTAGCAAACGTAGTTGAATCCCAGAAACATAATGGTAAGCATGAAAAACAGTCTGAAGAAGGCTAGCTGTTGAATGCCAGCATAAATAATGTCGTATTCTGTACCTGTTGGTGTCCCTGTAGGAAGTGGGAGACTCACTCAGATGGAAATCTAAAGAGAGGAAAAGGAAGCCACCATGCATGGGGATGGCAGGGGTGGTGGATTATTTAGTGGCCACAAATCTCTCTCACCCTGTTGTGTATTCTTCATTCTATGCTTCTTCTCTCCACAGGTGGAGTCTATTTTCCCACCCCTTTTAATCTGAGCTTGTCAGGTAATTTGTTTCAATGAATAGGTTGTGGCAAACGTGACTGTGTTGCAGAGGGCTTGCGATCCCTGCCCTCACTCCATAGACTGCTTCTAACATCGATGTGATAAAGTCTGTACCTGATTTTGGGGGGCCTCTTGAAGAGAAAGACCCACCAATAGCCAGCACCAACCAGGACGAGCCGAGCAGACACTGACCCACTATGAAGGTGTGAGTGAGTCCAATCAATGGCTCATTGAGCGGGAGAACCGCTCAGCTGAGCCCAGTTCAGATCGTCAACCTCTGGAATGGCGAGCAAAGAAGAGACTACTGCTCTTAGAGGCTACATTTTGTGGTGGTCCCTTATAAGCATATACTCAACACAGAGGAGCCAGTGAAACAATGAGAGGTTCGGAGGCCTCCAGGTACCAGCAAGATGGAAATCACCTGCAGTGGCAGGGAGAGAAAGCACTGTAATGGGAGCTTAGTGGGACTACAGTCTTAGAGGAATGGCTGTCTGGCAGGTCTTGGACTACAGAACCACATCTGGGGTGGAGTGGGGGAAAGAAGACCCCGATCTCTCCCTTCTTGCCTCCACTCTCTTGGCTGAGCCTGGCCACAACCAGCGAGCAAAGGAGTCTGGGGGATGCCCTTCACTGGGGCCAGGCCCCTGAGCGTAGAGATGAATGTGGGTGGGGATGAGGGGCCAACAGAGAATGACCAGGATGTACATTTCTCTGGAACTGCAGACCACAAGAACATTTAAGGGAACTAGAAACATTGCTAAGTAAAATAAGGGTTACTGAATGCAAGAACTGCAATATGGCAGTCAATCTGATAACACAGGGCTAACTAATGACACAATCTCATAACAGGGATAACTAATTGGCGGGTAGTTCATACCGTGTGGATACGCTGGACAAAGAGACAATTTGTGTCTCAAGTTTCACCAAGCTGCTCAGAGGACATACACATTGAAGTGTAAGAATTGTTTACTTCTGGAATTTCCCGTTTGAGACTTTTGGACTGTGGCTGATTACAAGTCATCGAAACCACAGAGAGGGAAACTGTGGATCCACGAGGGGACAACAACTGTGTCACACCGGAAGTGAGGAGGGAAGGAACAGAGTTTTATTAGGCTTTCTCGGTGCCTAATCCTATGCCAACTCTTTCACAGAAGCCATGTATTCCATTTAAGTCCTTACAATCATCCCATGAAACCTTGGGTGAATTATCTCACATTCCCAGATGAGAGGGTCAGTGGCCAAGAAACTTTGCCAGGCCCATTGCTTGGCACAGGAGCTGGTGAGCTTCACACTCAGCTCTGCCCACCTCCAGCACCTGGGCAGAGGTGAAAAAACATCCTCGTGTCATGATCAGAAGGTGGACTTTGCCCAAATCTCTGTGTCTCTTAGGGTCACCCTTCTTCCCTCCCTTCCCTTCTCTTTTCCTTTCCTCTTTGCAGTTGAGAAGGAGGGAGGAGACACAATGATCCCCTGCATACTACTTGTCTACGATGAATGTTTAAGATAAAATACTGAGTCTGAAGCTGCCTTTTTTTTTTTTTTAATAGCCCCTGCAGCACCTGGCATAGGTGGGGGCTGCAGGATCTATGGAGATTGATAGGAGTGTTTTTCAAATTCAGCTGTCAAAGCCACGGCAATCATCCTGCCTCCTGCCTGGAGAGTGATTTACAATTTTCCTCTTTGGTGGCATCCGAAGGCTAACAGGCACTTCTGTTTCCATGGAGAACCCACTCTTCCCTCTAGGGTAGATACCTCCCGCCCACCTGTCCTTCCTCCTCTCTTCCCTCCCTCCCCCTTCCCCGTTTCTCTCCCTCCAGCCCTTCTTCCTTCCCTCCCTCACTTCCTATTTCTCTCCCTTCTTTCTTTACCTCTCAGTCCCTTCTGCTGAGCCTTCTGCCAGCAGGAGAGTGTAGGGATGACCTTGTCCCCTCGAAAGGCCAGGGCTGCCTGCCCTGCCCCCACCATGGAGAGGGTCTCAGAATCCTTCGTGGGCTGAGAAGTTTCACCCTAGATCTTTGGTCTGTTTTCCTCCTAAAAAGCTCATATTATAAAGCTCAGAGCAGCAGAGTAGGCCTGGGTCCAGGACCTGGGAGGCTGCAGTGGTCTCCATTCTCGTCCTGTAGCCAAGTATCTGTGCAACCTGGTGGCCCACTTCATCTCTGTTTCTTCACCTGCCAAGTGATGATTACTCTCCCTGGAGTTATCAGGAAGAAATGCTGGGGATGAAGTCATTCCTTCCTGTAGGTCCTCTGGTCTTTTAGCCCCAAAGCTTATTTAACAGCCCTCAGAGGAGGACAGGATGCCCGCAGAACCAAGGGCAGGGCATGCTCTGGGAGATGAGTAGAATCCTGGGAGAATCTGCATGGGCCTGGGCTGGGCATGGCGGTGGAGACACTGCAGCCTCCTGGGGCCTGGAGCCACCTTCTTACTCTGCACCCTTAGAGCTTCAGAACAGACAAGAACCCTTGAGAGCACTGTCCTATAAACAGGAAGATAAGCTAGCCTCAGAGTGGGTGCCTGTTGCCTGTGGGTAGTTCCAACTGTGTACTCTCCTTGGGTGTATGCACACGCACTTTGATTGACATTTATGGTGTGTCAGGTTACAGAGTGGGAATCCTGGGCATCTGGGTAGGACGCACCAGTGTTCGACTCTGAGAGGATGAGACAGGTCTGGGAATCGGAGTGTCCTAAACAGAAGCCCTTTGTCTCTGCTCTGCCCATCTTGGGGAGGCCTCTGCCTGAGCTCAGATCTGTGTCCTTGCGGCCTGCTGCTCTGAGGTGGGACCTGCTCTGAGGTGGGACCTGCTCTGGGGCTCAGGCCCAGGTCTGCATGGGCCTTGGATGGAAGCATGGCTTTCATCACGGCCTTGCTGCAGAGGACGGCGTGTGTAGTTATCTGGCTCTAGCTAAGTACACAGAGATGCTTCTTTCCATTCATCCCCTGCCATCTCTCTCTTCTTCCCGTGTGCACTGAGTACTATTCTATATCCAGTCCTCTTCCATGTCTTTGCATCTTTCTACAGACACAAAGATCATTCAGAAATAGTCTCTTCCCATGAGGAGCTTCCACTCTGTTTAGGGGGGAAGATAAACCAGGAGGCAACAACAGAACTCAGTCCTGCAGGGGATACAGGGCACTCTGGGGGCACAGAGGAGAACCCCCTAGCCTCCCCCCCCCCCCCGAGAAAGCCACTGGGCCTGGGTAGGTGAGAGAAGAGGGTTTGTAAGAATAGCTGCTATTGTTGGGCATGGTGGTGCACTCCTGTAATTCCAGTACTCGGGAGGCTGAGACAGGAGGATCACAGGTTCAAAGTCAGCCTCAGCAACTTCTCGAGGCTCTCAGCAACTTAAGGAGACTCTGTTTCCAAATAAAAAATAGGGCTAGGGAGCCGGGCGTGGTGGCGCACGCTTGTAATCCCAGCATTCGGGAGGCTGAGACCGGAGGATCCGGGTTCGCGGCCAGCCTCAGCTACCTAGTGAGGCACTCCGCAACTTAGTGAGACTTGGTTTCAAAATAAAGAATAAAAAATAGGGCTGGGGGTATAGCTCGGAGGTAGAATGCCTCTGAGTTCAATCCCCAGTA
>PVLC010009870.1:0-52513 GCA_004027655.1 Graphiurus murinus
GCTCATTTCTGGATCCGAAGTATTCCCACAGGCGCATGTGTTGAAGCTTGGCTCCTATCTGTGGTGCTAGTGGGAGACCAAGGAGGTGGGATCTCAGGGGAGGAAGTTAGGTTATTGGGGGCATGCTCTCAGAGGAGATATTGAGACCCCAGCCCTTTCTCTCTCTTCCTGTCTCTCTCTTTGCTTCCAGGCCTACATGAGGGGAACAGTCCTGCTCCACCATACTCCCTCACCATGAAGGCCAGAGGACCAGCCAAGTGAGAAACCATGGGCCAAAATAAAACTTCCCTACTTATAAATTGATTATCTCAGATACTTTGTCACAGTAACAGAAAGCTAACTAACACACCCAGAAGCAAGAATGCTGAAAACATGTAATGCCAAGGTAGGAGGAGCTTGGAGCTGAGTTTTTTGTCTAGAAATACACATATGACTACTGAGTACCTGAAATGTGGATATGTGGCCGGGCATGGTGGTGCACGCTTGTAATTTCAGTACTTGGGAGGCTGAGACCAGAGGATCCGAGTTTGCAGCCAGCCTCAGCTAGTTAGTGAGGCCCTCTGTAACTTAGTGAGACTCGGATTCAAAATAAAGAATACGAAATGGGGCTGTGGTAGAGCTCGGAAGTAGAATGCCCCTGAGTTCAATCCCCGGTGCCGCAAAAAATAAAAAAATTTAAAAAAAATTTAAAATGTGGATAAAATCTGGAGACAAAAGCAGGTTAAAATATTTCAATAACATTTTTCTATCGAGTAAGGGTTTAAATGGTAGTGTTTTGTCCGTATGGAGTTAAATAAGCTGTAGTAGCCCCTCCCTTACCTACATTTCTGCTGCTCTTATACTCTCAAGTTTCTCTGGAACTTTCTTTCAGCTCCCCAGCACCGCTATTCCCTCAAGCTCATCCCCAAGGACCTTCCTAGCTGGAGAAGGAAAGTCCTGCCCTGACTGGTGATGTTTCCTGCACATAAATTGTCTGCATTTGCCAAGAGTTTAGGCTCCTGGAGTACAAGAGCCAGGAGAAGCCAAGACTGTGCTCTGTGTGACTGGGAGCTTGCGTGTCCCCTTCAAGGACAGAAATGCAGGCTGGGGGTCTGCCCAGCTGGGACGAGGGCCTGGAAGGAAAGGAAGTGGAGAAATCTCCAGGAGGAGGGAAACATGATCAACATCTCACCTCAAATCCCTCCTGACCCCGCTACGTGCCCACCCTCGATAAAGCATATTAAACTGGAGACAACTGTTCACTTTTCATTAAAAAAAATATATATTAACTATGGTAGAGCAAAGTGCTTAAATTCATTGTATATGTGTGTCTAATAGTGATGTAGTTGATGGTCATTATTAATTCAGTGAAACTTTACTAATTTGAACTGTTTTAATGTGCTATTTGTTAGCTTTTGGATAATAAAATAATGACTGAGTTAAAAAAGCATCCATTGGCAGAATTCCATATGAGCTTTGATATCTGCACAGATGCTGTGCCTTTTCTTTTCTTAGCAGTTTAACTATTCCCCCAGGAACCTTGGTTTCGGGTCTAAGCAGGCCCTTTCACGAAGCCCTTGTATGAAGGTCAATGTGGTTCCAAAGATGTGGGATTGAACAGCTATTCCAAATGATCAAAGTCCAAGTACATCAAACCACACATTTGTTTAATCATTTAATATTTATTCAATCACAGATTTTTGGAAGTGGCAGAAAGAATCGCCACCAACTCTGAGCTTGTTCCGATACTAGAACTTGGAGGCCACTATATTCTCCAAAGGCAGAAATTTCTCCTTACCGAGAATCTACAGAAACAGGGATTCTATGAGGTGCTGAACTGCCTTCAGATCTTTCAGCACCTAGGGGTTTGCCTAATAAGAACGCTTAGAAAACCAAAGGAAAGATGGTTGTAGGGTGATAAAATATTCAAGACGGCAAAAGAGCTATACATGTGAAAAAGTAGTAGAACTGGGCCTTTGCTCCAGGCTCTTCCTAATAGTGAAGGGCCGCAGGAGGCCCTGCCCCCACCCAGCACCCAGCCTTGGTCCTGAGCACCTCCGGGCCAGCTCCTGGTCCTCACTGGCTGCTCCCAGAAGCCTCAGCTCCCATTAAGATCCCGTGGATCTTGAAGTGCTGTACCGTTTAGGCTCCCTGTAGAGCTAAATGAGGTTCTGGCTTCCTGTCGCCCTGGTCATGTTCTGTGCAGAGCAGATACTGGGCCCCGGCTCAGAGAGGAACAGGGCCATAAATCATTAAGTGTCAGAGCCTTTTCAAGTTAAATCCCTCGGCTCTCAAACCCATCACTCACAGAAGGCTCAGGGAGCGTCAATTATGGAAATGCCTTCCAGTCAAGATTAGAACTACATTTGGTTATTCATTTACTTTCCGGTCCGGAATTGCAATGACTCTATTTCAGGAATCCGTTTGCAGTGTACTGTTTGGTACAGTTTTCTAATAGAAAAAGACTTTCAAAAATAAATAGAAGCTACATATGTCTATTTTGGTGGAATTTCACCTAGGATGAATCAGTTAAAAAAGAAAATAATTAATACTGATGTCACAACTGAAAAGTAACCTGATTTCACATAGAATTCCTACTGCCCAGGCTGGAGAGATAGGGGAGAAAGGAGCAGGCTGCCCAGCGTCTTGTCAGCTTCTTTGGAAGTCGGTTCCCAGACTTTTAAATCCATGCATCCTAATCCTGCAGGCAATGGTGGGCCTCGTAAACCCACCTTATAATGAGCATTTTATTTAAGCCATTTTTAGAGATTAGAATGGAGTTCATTTCCTTCTACTTTTCATTTACGTTACTTTTAATCCCTTCATTCTATAAACTTAATTGCTATTTTGCTAGTCCCCAAGCAGCTAACCTAAGCCTTCTTTAAGCATTTCTTAGTAATTTTCCTTTAGTTATTTACTACAGTTTCTCTTTAGTCAGCTAAATGAAACTTTGGGGATATTCCTTGGGTGAATAAAACTTTTCAGACAAGGCATTTGCCTTTTTTTTGTTGTTGTTACAACTGAACACAGTTTATTTTTGCACGTTCCCCCTCTTCCAGGAACATCACGTGGGCGTCAGGTGATTGATGTTAGTCATTACTAATGATGTTTGTTTTATCTTGGGCAAAACACTCAACATTACATTTGATACAGAAGCAAATGAGTACCTGGTGCATTTACCAACATTTTCCTCCCTCTGGACAGATTTGGATTTTGACCAGGAAGCTTGGATATCACGGCTCCTCTTTAGTTTGGGCTCACACTAAGGCTGTTATCCACTTAACCTGCTTGTCTGACACAATTTTGCTATTCCAAAAACACCCCAGAGCAGGTAACATAAGAGGCAGCAGCAGGAGCAGCGCTATAAAAGAAATAAGTAAATACACCTAAAGCATTCGCAGAGGCTATGCCCTGCCCAGGTGAGATGACGGCAACCAAGGATAGGACTTTGGAGAGTAATTTAAGTATCCATGTGTTGCCTTTGACAAAACTAGCAAATGTCACAGGCAGGCCAGAATCTGTCTCAAAAACCCAGCAGGATCAGGATATAGATAGGGTAACGTTTGTTAAGTGAATTACAGTGGTGAATGAATGGATACGGTAGACTGTGCATGTGTTTATATTTATAAAAATATAAGGCTTTGCAGTCAGTGCTTCAAAGGGAAGGAAATAAGGATTTGACAAGGTAATACAGCGGTTGACTGGATGCAACACAGCCACCTGGCAGTTGAGTGTAAATCCAGGTATCCTATCAAAGCATCCGAGCTTCGTTTTCCTATTTGCATCTCTTGGTGAAGCACTTCTCAGCACACCCGTGGCCACCAAGGCTCCCCATAACCAGGGTGGGGATTATTTCCCTACTTCACACAGAGGGAAACTGAGGACTGTAGAGGCCACGTAACCTGTCCAATGTCACGGCACAAAGACTTGAATTTCTTGTTCCAAATCTGATCTTCAATCAACAACACCATAGCTGACTCCGACAACAAGTGCTTCTAAGTCTTACTGTTTAAAAGCAATGTGGGTATTTTTGTCTGTTTCAGCTTCAGACCCAAGGTTAAGCTGACTTCTCCTCATTCTTACAGTACAGTGGGTTATTAGAACCTGAATAAGTAAACCAGGAATCTCTGTCAAAGAATCGATAGGGATGGTTAAAACCAGGCCAGGCAAAATCTCACGCTTTCTACTTACCACAATTAGCCCTTATGAATATGAAGCAGGAAAAGGATACAGCTTGTACAGAAGGGTGTTGGCCACTCAAATTATCATCCACGTGTCACCCATAGACAATGAGCTTGAAAATGACCCCTTCAGTACACTAATGACCATTTGGAGCCTAAATGAAGTCCATCTGTCTTAGTCCACTTTCCATTACTGTGACAGAATACCCAAGGCCAGGTAATGTATAAAGAACAAATAGTTCAGCTCACGGTTCTAAAGGTTGCAAAATCCAAGAGCGCAGTGCCAGCGTCTGCTGGGCTGGTGGGGTCTCCCTGTTGAGTCATAACTTGGCAGAGGGCACCACGGGGTGAGACAGCTGAGTGTGCCAGCCCAGCACTCTTCCTCTGCTTCTAAAGCTCAAATGCCATCGTGGGGGGCCCGCTCCCCCCTCACTGCTGCATCCCGTCCTACTTACCTTCCCAAAGCACACCTCCAGACCTAGGTCATTGGGGATGAAGTTCCCAACACATAAACTTTTGTGTTGTTGTTCATCAATATAATATACATTTTTTTATTTTTTATTTTTTTATTTTTTTGCGGTGATGGGGATTGAACTCAGGGGCATTCTACCTCCGAGCTATACCCCCAGCCCGGAGTGCCTCACTAGGTAGCTGAGGCTGGCCTCGAACTCGGATCCTCCTGTCTCAGCCTCCCGAATGCTGGGATTACAAGCATGCGCCACCACGCCCGGCACATTTTTTAAATTGATGCCTTGTAATCATACATCTTTGTGAGGTACAAGCTGGTAAAGGCATACATGCACACATTTCTCATTTAATCCTTCCCCAATTCCCACCCCACTCCCTTCCCCCTCCCTCCTTCTCATGCTCAGTTTAGTGATTGACTTGGCTATGTTTGTGAAAGTCCATCATGTGCATTAGGGTGTGCCCCCTCCCCCATCACCTTCTGTTAAGTCAAATTCTTTGCTCATCTAAGGTTTCTCCTTCTTCTTCGAGAGTCCCTCTTATGACCCACTTTCTCCATAGCTTCCGCATGTTAGGGAGAGCATCCGATTTTTTACTTTTTGTGACTGACTAATTTCACCCAACACATAAACCGTGAAAGGACACATTCAAACCATAGCACCCCCAATGCCTGTTACAGACTGAAATGGAAATGACCATCTCTAATACAACTACAAAATAACAAGATGTCAACATCAACTGTGTACTTTTTCATTGGAAGCGTAAAACTCAGGCTACGGGTCTTCTCAGTCTTCTCTGAAAGTCCTGCCTCGACTACCTCACTGGGGCCTTATACCTTTCCCAAGCAAAACAGATTAAAAGTCTTTTTCATGATGCTGGGGATTGAAGGAGGGCCTTAAACATCCTGGGAAAGTGCTCATCCCCTGAGTTACAACTTCAGCCTCCCCAACCAAAATAAGATGGCAATACCTGTGAATGTTCTTGGTAAATGGTGGAGACCCCTAAAAATTCAACAGCACAATAGCGCCGTCGCTTTCATCATGACCACTTTTATATTGTCATAGGTAGAATAGCCCTAGCATAGTTAACGTATAATGTGGCATGTTTCATTCCAGCGACTGCCAAGTTTCCAGTGCACGAGAGATCTCCAGTGAAATCTAAGCCATTGATATCTGGAGACAGAATGCTACCTTGGTGTACTAGGTATAGAGAAGCAGGCATATATTAGAGCCCTGACCATCCAAACCTGCCCCTTGTCCTCTTTCTCTAAACAGCAGAGTCTGGCTGAAATGAGAGAAAAAATAAGGGTAGGGCCCAGAGCAAAGAAGTCCTAGGATGGAGAGCCATGAATATCTCACCTGTGCACCCCACGTCTCTTAATCCTTGATCTTAAGCCCCACGGCAACCAAACTTGATATTGCAAAATGTGTTGTTCTTCATATTCTTGGGACCATGTTCTTCACCTTGAAATATGCAACAGACCGTGTTACTGACTTACTCAAAACCACAGCCAAACCACAAGAACAGCAGCAACAAAGTTCAACACACAGGATTTGTTCAGTTCTTCAAGGTGGTACTTTAAAAGCAAGTTCTGCCAGGTGTGGTGGCTCATGCCTATAACCCCAGTACTTGTGAGGCTTCGACGGGAGGATTGCAGGTTCAAGACCAGCCTCAGCACCTTAGTGAGCCCTGTTTCAAAATAAAATAGGGATGGGGGTGTAGCTCAGAGACAGAGTGCTCCTAGGTTCAATCCCTAGTACCAAAAAGTAAAAAAAAAAAAAAAGGTAAAGTAAAATGAAATGAAGGCAAGCTTCCTATTTCTAGAAAGGAGTACAGACACAACCTTACGTTTTGGGCCTTATCCCTTCCACTACACGGGGATATTTATTTCATGAAATGCACGCCTTTAGAGTAGCTATAATCATGCTGTTAACATTGTTGGTAATAACAAACGAGAAAATATATTCAATACCCACATCACAGATAGGAACACCAAGGCCGAGATCAGCACATTAGCCACAATCCATCCCATGTCGGAACTGGAGTCCAGCCCCCTGGCTACCTGCCCAGCCAAGATGGCAGTAGAATGGGCCCTTTCCTCAAGGAAATAAAGGCGGTGAGCGTTGTCAGTCCCAATTGAATAATTTTATACATGTCCTGCCTTGCAAATTCTTTAAAAATGTATTTATCTTCCAGGTGGACATAAAAATCAATGTTGCAGCCTGGGTTCCATTCATACCTTGCTATAGTTTATAATGGAGAAGACTGCAGTAGAATTAAAAATGCTGTTAACTTCCAAATGGCGCTTTTTGTTGTTTTACGTTTGACATAACTGACCAAATGGGACATGTTCACTTTTAATGTGGTTTTATTTATTTTTCTTACACTATTTCTTTAGCACTTTCTCTTCTCACATGACACGTTAATACATTATTCAGAGCTTTTATGTCTCCCCACACTACCGGCATGATTTCTTGTGTATCGAGCTGCTCTATTTATGACCAAATGGCCAAAATGTTTTTATTATGCATTTGTGGGGGCATTTATTTTTTTTTTTCCAAAAAGCTACTGGGAATTTTAACCCCTCAAATACCAAATTGTTTTTTCCGTGTTCCAACAATTGTCTAGATTCTGGCCCTGATGGATAACGGTCTACCTCCTGCTAGGGGTGGGCCTCTGCCTGGACACCTGAGTGTATGGGGTGGATCAACTCTGCTACGAAGAACGAACACCCCTGTAATCTGTAGGGCTTCCATTTCCAATGCTACATGGCCAGCTTTTGTTTCTTTACAGTTTCTATTCCTCATAGATTTTACCCCCCTTGGAAAACGCTCTAGGTTTCTGTTTTCCTGATTTGGACCCTACCTCCTATCCTTTGAGGAAGCAGCATATCCTTGCCTGGGCTGCCTAAAGGCTCCAGAGCAGTCCCAGGAAGGCAGAAGTTGGAGACCCCACTCCCAGCCCTGAGCAGCCTCCACCTGCAGCCTCAAAGCCTCCACCCACGGCGCCTCCCACACAGCTTTGGGGGCTGATAGAATCCTTTGAGCAGGAAGGTAAAACCCTATAGCATAATCACAGGATGTGAGAGCCGGAAGGGCCCTGAGGGTGACCAACCTTTTCATCTTACGTGGGAAAACTGAGGAAATGTGTTAAGTCCCAAAGACCACAAAATACACCTGGGATTTGTCTGGAACCCCAAGTCCCTGGGCCTCTGGGATGCCACCTTCCCACCCCTGTCTCCAAGACAGTTTCTCAAAATCGCTCACATAGACCTGGGTCTGCACTTGTGCCCTGTGCTCCGAGTCCCTGCCCATGTCCCCCAGGGTGACAGCCACTCGCCTCAGTTCACCCTGTGCTGAATGGAGACTCTGTCACACACACAGATGGCACGTAGACCACCAGGCGGCCTCTCAGCTCACCTTGACTCTCCTGAATGCTTGTCCCCTCTGCCGCAAGCTTCCCACAGTCGAAAACCCCCAGAGAAGGACGAGGAAGGGGGGGTGACAGGATGTGATGGAAACGGCAAAGGAGACTTCCCTTCTCCGTCTATTTTTTTCCTGCCTTGGCTAATTAATTTTCTATATTGTGTATCCTCACACCTATCAATTGCAGTCAGTCATTCCTCCTTGTCAGGAAGCTCCAGGAGCAGCCAGTCTCAGAACAGCCCAGGGGGCATACAAGAATAGGTGTCACAGCAGAAAATAATTAATTTGGTGACACACATGCTAAATGAGGCAGGGACTCCACGACAGCCAGCTTCCTTCAGGAGTGGTGACGGATACTTCTGTCCTCCAAGGCTTTGTCTTCTCCTTCCTCCTTCCTTCTTTCTGCTCTCCATCCTTCCCTCCCTCTTTCTTTCTTCCTTTTTCTTTCCTCCCCTCAATCTTTTCCTTTCTTTCTTTCTTTCTACTCCTTCCTTCCTTCCTTCTTTCTTTCTTCCCTTCCTTCCTTCCCTCCTTTTCTATCTTACTTTGTTTTTCAGGAAGTAATCCATCAAAAATCCTTTAGCATCTCACAGGATCTTTACAAGAAAGGTGTCACTCAACCAGGAATCTGTCACTTACTTATGCATCCAGCAAACACTTATTGGACACTTACGGTGTTTTCCTGGTCACTGGAATGAATAGCAGGGTTACAGAAATCGCTAGAGCCCAGCTTCTGCCGCCAAGCAGCCCTGTTCTGGTAAAACTGGAGTGAACAGACCTACGCTGAGACCAGCCTGTGTCAAAGTCACCTCCTAATCCTGTCTGATAAGTCTTCTTCTCCTCCTTCTCCTTCTTCTTATTCTTATTCAACTCAGGGGCATTCTACCTCTGAGACACACCCCCAGCCCTTGTTATTTTTACTTTGAACTAAGGTCTTGCTATGTTTCTAAGGCTAACCTTTAATCTGTGGTCCTCCTGTCTCAGCCTCCCAAGTACTGGGATTATAAGCATGCACCACTGCTTCTTGCCTGGAAGACAAAGGCTTCTAGCCAGGGAGTTGCACACTAAGTTGCCCAGATGTAGAACATCTCTACATCCTGAGAGGCTCAGAAGGCAGTTAAGGCTCAAGCTACAGAGAAACAGAGGTAACTCAGAACTCGGGAAAAACCACGTAAAATTATCCACCTCTTTCCAATGTTTGGGCATTATTTCAATATGAATGGATTTTTAAATGAACTCATGATTTTCCCATAATAAAAACAATTAACAATCATTTACTTTTGTAAGGTGCTATTCCAAGTATTTATTATTTATTACTAACCCATGTAAATGTCATATCAGTCATATGAGTTGAAATCAAATAATGGATTACTCCTGTTATAAACTGAAATTTATCTCCCCTAAAATTCACATGTTGAAGTGTTAAACCTCAATGTGACTATACTTGGAAATAGAGCCTTTAGGGAGTAACCAAATTTAAGTGGGGTCATGGAGGAGGGGTAATATTACAGGACTAGTGTCATTATAAGATAATTCTTTCTATGCACACACACTCATAGAGAAGAGGCCATGGGGGGTCACAACAAGAAGGTAGCCATCTACAAGTCAGGAAGAGAGTGTCACCAGAAGCTAATCCTGATACCTTCTTGGTCTTGGACTTCCAGCTTCCAGACTGGGAGAAAATAAGTTTCCACTCTTTAAGCTGTCCAGTCTGTGGTCAGGTGCCAGCGTGGTCAGCTTCTGCTGAGGGCTCTCATCATAGCTTGTAGCTGGACACTTTCTCTTTATATGCTCACAAAGCAAAGAGAGAGATAGTTCCATTCTCTTTCCTTTTCTTGTGAGGACACTAATCCCATCCTGAGGGCCCATCCTCATGATTTCATGCAAACCTAATCATTTCCCAAAGGCCCCGTCTCCAGGTACCATCACAGTGAGGGTTAGGACTCCAACACATACATTTAGGGGAGACACAATTAGGTTGATAGCAAAGTTCTATGTAGATTTCAATTCAAAATGGAATATTTACTTAAATTTTTATGCTAAGTGAGATCAGCCAGTCTCGGAAAGTCAAGGGTTGTATGTTTTCTCTCACATGTGGAAGCCAGAGAGAAAATAGGAAAAAAAGATAAATGAGGAGGGAGACCATTAGAACAGTGGAAGAGGATTGGAGGAGGGAGATAGGGAGGGAAAAGGAGGAATGAGGAAGGAAAAGTTCAAATAGCGCTATATCCATATATGAAGTTGTTACTACTAATCTCACTAATGTGCATGGCGGTGGGGGGCAGGATGGGATCTGGAGGGAAACACATCAAAGCTGTGTGCATGTATGTTTGTACCACTTTGAACTTCACTGTGATGCATAATTGTAATGTTCCAATAAAAGCACACACACACACACACGAACAAAAAAAATTTTTTGAAGTTCTCCTCTGAGACATTAGTAATTAAAATTGCTGGGAATATAGGAGGCCAAGGCAGGAGGATTGCAAGTTCAAGGCTACCCTGGGCAACTTAGAGAACCATGTCTCAGAACAAAGCTAAAAAATCAGAGTTAGAGCACTGACCTAGCATGCACAAGGTCTTAGGTTAGATCCCAAACCTAACAGACACACACACACACACACACACACACACACACACACACACACACACAGTTGTTGGGAATATCAGAAAAAATGGCAGAAAAGGAAGATGTAGTCCTTATACTCCCACAGAAACACTGATTTTGGCAACCAGGCATTAACAAGAATTTCTTATGGGAGCCCCAAAGTCTGGAGAAGAGGTTTTAGCACCGTAGTGGAGAAAAAAAACCTGAAATGAGTGAATTATTAAAAGGGGTAGGAGGAACAGATTCACTTTACCTGCATCACTCTCCCTACAAGGCAGCAATGATGTTAAAAGTCTGTATGCTGAAAACAATCACACATTGATGAAATTAAGGAAGACACAACAATTCAAAAGATATTCCATGTTCATGGACAGGACAAAATAATAAGGTTAGACTATCTATACTATCTAGAGTGATCTATTAATTCATTGCAATCGGGATCAAAATTCCAATGGCATTTTCACAGAAAGCACAGTTCTAAAATTCATATGGAATGACAAAAAAAGCCATGGAAATCTCAAGCCAAAAGAACAAAGCTGGAGGCATCAGACTTTCTGATTTCAAATTATAATACAAAGTACAAACAATATGGTACTAGCATAAAAACAGATGCATGGAGCAGCAGAACAGAATAAAGAACCCAGAAATAAATCCATGTAAATATGGTCTACTGACTTTCAACAAAAGTGCCAAGAATGCACAATGGGGAAAGGATAATCTCTTCCATAAGTGGTGTTGGGGAAGCTAGACAGCTACATTGAAAAGAGCGAAATTAGATAAAACCTCTAGAAGAAAATACAGGAAAAACTCCTTAGTATTGCTCTTGGCAATAATTGTTTGAATATGACACCAAAATCACAGACAACAAAAGCAAACATAAACAACTATAACTACACCAAACTAAAAGGGTTCTACACAGCAAAAGAAACAACCAAAAAAATCAAAAGGCAATTTATAGAATGGGAGAAAATATTTACAAACCATGTATCTGATGAAGGTTAATAGACAAAATATACAAATAGCCCATATAACTGAATAATAACAACAAAAGTTTTTAAAAATGGACAAAAGACCTAAATAAACATTCTCAAAAAAAAGATATACAAAGTGCTAACAAGTATATAAAAAGGTGCTCTTATCATCAGGGAAATGCAAATTTAAAACACAATGACATATCACCTCACACCTGTTTGAATGGCTATTATTTTAAAAAAGGAAAAAATAAGTGTTGCCAAGGATGTGGAGAAAAGGGCACCCTTGTACAATCTTGGAGAGAAACATAAATTGTTATAGCCATTATGGGCAATAATATGGAAGTTCCACACACACAAAAATAACTAATTAATAAGTCTGTGTGTCTGGAAATTTCACCAGGGAAAATAAAGTCTTTTATGATTTGCATTTATGCAATCATTTTGCATTAATGCAATCCCACCAAAGGAAGTAAAATCATTCTAACAGAATTTTGCAGTTCCACATTCATTACAACATTAATCCCAATAGCCAAGATACAGAAACACTCTTTACATCTGTCATTTGAGAATGGATAAAAGAAATATGGTATATACATACAATGAAATATTATTCATCTTTATTGTTTCAGTTGGCATTCCCAATGCTGTGACCCAAAATAACTGATAACCACAACTTAAAGGAAGGAAGATTTATTTGCTCACAGTTCTGGAGATTTCAGAAGCTGCAGTCCATGTTAGGCTTTATGACTTCTGCAGAGCTCAGGGCATGGAGGCAAGAAGCAGAGAAAGAAGAGTACAAGGACTCTGCTCACACATCACAGAGGCAGGAAGCAGAGAGAGCATTTTAGAAGAGAGTCCATGGATATATATATATATATATATATATATATATATATATATATATATATATATATATATTCCCCAAAGCCACAACCCTAGAGACTCAACTCCTCCAGTCCCATCCCACCTGCTTACTTTACCACCTATCCATTAATCTATTAATAATCTGCAAATCCATTAAGCCAAGGATAAAGGATATTCACTCACCTAATCTCCATTGTTGAGATCAGAGTCCTCATAATTCAATCATTTCACTTCTGAATATCAATACATAAGATCTTCAGGGAACATTCTATATCCAAACCATAACATTTATAAAAGAAAAAAATCCAAGATTAATAAATTTTGAAGATCTACTATATAGCACAGAGCTTATAGTTAATAAGACTGTATTGTATACTTAAAATTTTCTAGGAGAATGAATCTTATGTTAAGTATTTTTACAATTTAAAAAAAAGACAAAAGACAATAAAGGGTACAAGAGGAACTAATGCGGGTAATTTAGGAGGTGATGGTTTCACAAATGTATGTTTATTCAAACTCACAAAGGTGTATATATTAAACATGTATAGCTTTTCATATATCAATCATAACTCAAAAGGTGATTTAAAAATGTTTTTTTTTAAGGTAAAATTTATAGAGATTTTTATCAATTCCCACTTATCTTTAGGTGGAAAATTTAATTTTTATTTACTTTCTAGTAGAAGAAGTTTATTACAGTACTGCATGCAAGTCTTTAATAGGGACTTCATTATCTATTGAACAGCATAAAATACAAACCAGGTAAGGAATTGTGAATTCATGGCCCTGCATCTGTATCTAAATGCAAGAGCTCCGTGTCTGAATGAGCGGACACTTCTGCTACTGGTGTACATATGATTGCATACATACATGCATATCAGGAGGGAGATGCTTCTGCCTTGGTGTACCTGTGATTGCATACATGCATATCAGGAAAGAGTAACTAGTCAATTGTGGAGAAATGATAAATTTCTGTAACTGCACATGACAAGCATGAGACAGAGCTACAAAAACTCTACAAGCCTCTAACTTGCCAATGGGAACCTCTAGTAAACAAGATTTAAGATGTTTATAATTTTGTTCTGGACCTGGGTGAATCTTTTTTTTGGTGCAGAACTGGACAATATAACCAAAACAGAAAGGCTTTGCTGTTCAGCCAAAGTACTCAAATCCCAGCACCTAAGACTCTGGGGTCTCCAGCACCCACAGCTGTTGGACCTGGTCATTAAGTACCTCTTGCCCTTCTTGTCTCCAAAGTACAATGAAAGTACAACAAAAGAGGTTGAGTCTTTAGCAAAACGGTGGAATCTGGGATCTCAAGCATCTTTTTATAACAAAAAATAAAATTTAAAATCCTAGTCATGAATGCATGCTTACTAAAATAATACTACATTTGACACCTCTTTAAGGATGTGAAAATTCCTGAGAATTTATGCAATTACAACATCCTAGTTTGGTTTTTGTAAATAAGGAGTAACAACAATGCAGGGACTCCTCTTTCTGTCTCGACAGGGACAAGAGCAATCTTCGTCTCATTTTAGCACTGCCAACCACTGAGGGCTTCTCTATGTTTTGTCTTATTTAACATCGAGTGTATAGCTCTGCCAAGAATAAGGTATAACCCATGGAGCTAAAGCCAGGAGATTCACTCAGTTTTGCATTTCTGTGTTTCAAAAATACAATTGCCAAAACCAGGTGTGGAGGTGCACGCTTATAATCCCAGCATTTGGGAGGCTGAGATGCGAGGATCCAGGTTCGCGGCCAGCCTCAGCTACCTAGTGAGGCACTCCACAACTTAGTGAGACCCTGTTTCAAAATAAAGAATAAAAAATAGGGCTGGGGATATAGTTAAGAGGTAGAATGCCCCTGAGTTCCATCCCCAGTACTGCAAAAATATATATATATATATATATACAATTGCCATTCATTTCATAATTTTCATCCTGCATCCAAATACCTGCATGTCAGCTAATTGGAGCATGCATCCAAGAAGACATGCCTTCATATGCACTGCAATGGTTTCCTCTAACTTCACTCCCAATCCACAGACTTCTTTAAGAACCCCCTGGACTGTGAAAATTAAGGTTTAGGCAAAGTCTCCATTAAAGGGACACACCTCTCAAACTTTATAAGCATCTCATAAAATTTTACCTAAAATTGAAGGAAGCAAGAGCCATTTCCTACAGAGTGTCAGGATTTGGAAATAGTCTGAACGATACGTGTAGTGTTTTCACAGGCTTCGATCAGTCCTATGGTTATGCGGGTCCCTCTGTCATGGTTCGGATCTTAAATGGCCCTGCAGGCTGTGTGCTAAAGGCCTGTTCACCAGCCTGGGTGCTTTGGGGAGGTGGTGGAACTTTTAGGAGGCGGGACATAGGGGAAGGAAGTTAGGTGATTGGGGGCGTGCCCTTGACGGGCATTTCAGAACCCAGTCCCTATCTCTCTCTTTTTGATTCCCAGCTGCCATGAAGTGAGCAGTAGCCTCTGCCCTTCCCTCCCTCTGCCATTATGTCCCGTGCAGCAGGACCAAGTGACCAAGGACCAAAACCTCTGAAAACAGGAGCCAAAATAAGCCTTTCCTCCTTTAAGTTGTTTATCTGCGGTGTTCTGTCACAGTGACAAGAGCCTGACTACACACCCACTCTGCAACCTGGAGACCAGGATCCTCCGTGGGTTGGCTCTGAGGGATAATTTGTCAAAATCGATCTCAGCACGGACAAACAGGACTTCTTTTGTGCCCTACAGAAAAAGGGAATGATCTATGTGGAAATCTTCCAAAGCAAGCCATGGTCCAACCTAAAACTGCAGAAACTTCCTTGTTATTGTTTGGTTTCGGTTCTGGGGATTGAACCCAGGGCCATGCTAAGCAAGCACTCTACCACAGAGCTTTATCTTCAGCCTATAGGGCAGAAACGGTCTTCCTTTCTTCTTTTCTTTTTCTTTCTGTTTTGTTTTGTTTTGGTATTGGGGATGGAACCCATGGGAATTCTACCTCCAAGCTACACCACTAGCCCTTTTTATTTTTGAAAAATAAACTTACAGGGTTTCAGTAAGTTCCTGAGGATCTTGTTCAGTTGCTGAGGCTGACCTCAAACCTGCGATCCTCCTGTCTCAGCCTTCCAAGTACAGGTATGTGCCACTCCATCCGGCTTGCAGAAACTTTCCTAACAAGGGTATGTGAAAAAGAGTCTCAATACCTGAAATCAATGGTCAAATAGGCTTCACGCCAGCTTCAGCTCTGACTTTCTCTCGCTGTATCACTTAGACAACTTGCCAGAGAACACAGGTTTCAAGCAAATCCTGTGACAGGTAAATGAGCACGAGGGGAGAGACACAGAGACAATGACAGAGCGATGACAACAGAAACACAGGCTTTAGTCACCTTCGGAGGCCAGGACTCAAAGCCTGAACAGAGCCACATGGAGAGGTGTGCCCTGGGGAGTCGTCAGGGCTGCCTGGAGCCCCAGGTTCATGGTGAGAAAGAGAGAAGATAAAAATAGATAAGGAAAAGCTGGAGGGAAGCAAGGAAAGAAAATGGCATTTATCCACCTCTCCCTCAGTTACAACCCCTGAACTAGTGGGGTGGTTCTCACGTGCACCCCAAGAGGGGCAGGGATGTCCCCCTTCAACAGACAAAGAAACTGAGGGCTTCTCTATAAAGAGCCTAAGTGATTTATGCAGTCCCACCCACACCCTGGGGTGCATCTGAACTTAGCCTTCCTTCTCTAACCTAGAACAGGGGTGTGTGACGAGGCTGGGGGACCCTCGTGCGCCCTGGGGTCTGGCACCATGGCCTAGCCTGACGCAGGTGCTGTGAGCGCCAGAGTTGTTCTGGTCGGGGCGCACCAGGGACCAGCATGACTTGGGGGTCCTGGTGCCACATGCTGACTGCCACCAGGGACGGGGTACCGGAAGGATTTGCAGTGCTAGAGTGAAGCGACAGGTAAGCAGTGGGCAATTCCTCCATTTCAAAGGAATTCAGAGATGAGATGGTGAGGGAAGAATGTGGTCACCTAAATGCTTGGGTGACCCATTGGATATGTCAACTGGGGAACATGTTCTGGAGATCAAGGGAGGGTGAAAGAGGGCTGTCCTTCAACACAGGACTGGAGCTGGAGCTGGCTGATGTCCGGGTCCCTGTCACCTGGCCACCCAGCGCTGCCAACATCAAGACCTTTGCCCCAGGCAGCAGCGAGTCTTTCCAGATGAGTCTCGATGAACCTAAAGTCAGCACATCTCCCCTGGGGAGTCAGAACAGAGCTGCTTGCAGAGCCCTAAAGAACAGTTTAGGAGAGTCAAGATTTTCACTCAGATTTGCAGGTAGGACTTGGAGAAAGCTGGTTAACCACTTGATTGAACAGATGTCTTTCTGGTTATCTCTTTTACCAGAGGACCAGAGCTGGTAGAGTGTTCAGAAACCATTGCTTGAAGCCAGGCATAGTGGCACATGCTTGTAACCCCAGTTCTTGGGAGGCTGAGAAAGGAGGATCAGAGGTTCTTGGCCAGTCTCACCTGATTAGTGAGGCCCTGTGCAACTTAGTGAGACCCTGTTTCAAAATAAAGAATAAAAAATAGGGCTGAGGGTATAGCTCAGAGGTAGAATGCCCCTGGGTTCAATCCCCAGTACCACCAAAATAAATAAATAAGTAAATTAATTAATTAATAAAAATTAGGTACCATATGGTTCTTAATAGATTACAATGACTAAAACAGTTTGCTGGTTATTTCTTTGCTCTCTGGGATAGTTTTTAAGAATAATGACAGCAGAGAACAGAGGTGTTTTAAGGTAGCCCTTTGGAACTGACTGAGAGATTTGCTGGACATGAGACTTACCGTGATTGAACTGCCCTACTGGACCACCCAGAACAGGTGTCACGCTGGGTGGTAAACATGAAAGCCGGACAAATGTATACCGTTAAACATTTTCAATTTGCTCTGGAGTTTCCTCAAACTCTTTCAGCTTTCTTACCTTTGAGGTCTGGACATCAACCAGCCAGTGCCTTGTCTGGACAGAGGACATGACTAGCAGAAGGCAGGGGCATGCCTCAACTCCGGGTACAAGGCAGCCAACACCACAGCAGGCCGGGCACAGTAGAGACTCATTAAAAGTGGCTAGTCTGAATTCGAGGGGGGGGGACCTGCATTTTATATTTTAAGATATTATTTTTCAGATATATACATTTCAAGGATGCTGATGTTGACTACTCTGAATTTGGGGGTAAACTACTTTGGCAAATAGTTTAAAATGGCATGTTATTAGCAATTCTGCTATTTTAAAGTAAATGGATCCTTCTGAAACACTTGGATGAGCTTGACAGAGGATAACTTGTCTTTGTGCAGGGGTCTGTTCAGGAGCGGAACATCTAAGACAGGGGACAGAAAGCTGTAGAGAGGGCCATGCTTGGTGACCAGGCTATGGCCTAGAACTCACTCGATGGCGCTGGGCGTCCCGAAGCCCTTCATCGTGCCCCTGATAAGCCAGCCTGGAAGTGTCTCCAAGCTCTCTGCAGCTGTCAAGCCTGTCCTAGGCTCTAAAAATAGACTGCAGTGGCTGCTGGAGACATGACTGTATCCGCCCCAAGATGTGTGGCAGCTTAGAGAAGCATACGGTGTTGCTCAGATGTAAAAGTCTTCCAAATAAAGTAATTCAACCAAAGACAGGGTTACAGTTCGAACTAGCTCCGAGTTGCTGAGTACCCGTCCACGTCATGGCTCTTCGCACTTCTGGAGGGTCACATTTTTTCAAGAGAAGCCCTACCTTCGCTGCATCTAGAAGGTGGCCCCACTGTGCCAAGCCCTGGCCTGACTCCATGCTCAGATACTGGCCCCGGCTGTGGAGAAGGCCCTCTGTGGATTTATTTCTAATATTAGAAACTGAGTCACATTCTATTTTAAAGAGCCTATCGCATGCATCAAAGAAACCGACCTTCCCTGTTTGAAACCTAAACTTAGAGAGACAATAAGATCTCACTGTATTAAAATTTTAGGACAGCAAAATTGATGGTATCTATGCTCATGTGGAATCAGAATGCAGTACCGTGAAGGGCCAGCCGAGCCCCCTTCCATTTATCTGCTGCTCAAGACCCACAGGACAGCTGGAACCTGGGAAGAAAAGTGTCTTAAAATCTGCCCTTGTGAAACGAAACCTTCAAGTTGACTCCAAACGCCAGGGGTGGGGCCCAGCGACATGGTATCACCAGAGGGCTGGCTAGAGGTGCAGGCCCACAGAACCTCCCCCGCTTAGTCCTCCTGATTAGACTGCATCCGCTGGTACGCCCATTCATACACACGAATGGTTGTGCCTTCAAGTTTGAGAAGAGCTAGAAGGATAGGAGACCATTTGCAAGACCGTGGGTGGCGCTTTATTTATTGGGACATTTGGTTCATTCAAATCTGAAGGGCAGGGGGTGAATTTTATTTCATCTAGGAAGGCTAAAGATGGCAGAAAGAAACACAGCTCATTCTAATTTATGCCACTGAAACCAAAATTACCCCTTAATTCTAAAAGGAACAATAAAACACAACATTTGTCTTAATATTTTTTCTTGGCAAGGCATTTATTTATTTATTTATTTATTTATTTATTTATTTAGGTACTGGAGGTTGAACTCAGAGGTATTCTACCTCCAAGCTATGCTCCCAGCCCTATTTTGCTTTTTTCTTTTGAAACAGGGTTTCACTGGGTTGCTGAGGCTAGCCTCAAACTTGCAATCCTCCTGTCTCAGCCTCCCAAGTACAAGACTACAGGTATGTGTCACCATGCCCGGCTGGCAAGGCACTTTTACATTATCTTTATTGATTGGTGACCACAACCCTGTTAGAAAATAACTTATAATTACTATTTTAATCTTATTTGTTACTGGATTTTTCCTTCTCCCTCCAATCGGCATTGTTTCTCAGTTCCCCAAACTGGTTGCCTATGCTTGGATTGGCTACTTAGACCTGGTTTTGTTGTTTGGAAAAGGGTGCCTTATCTGCCCCTGCTAGCCATTGAGCCCCAAGATAAGAAAGAACACCAGAACTCCAAAGGAAGAGGAACCACAAATTCTTGGGGACATGTTTATTTACATTTCCTGTCATTTAGATAGTGCAAATTCAAGCATTTATCTGCCTTCCTGAAGTGTAACCTTGAGAAGAAATTATTTCAGCAAAGGAAAAAATATCTATTGTCCATGATTCTGATGGTTTTTTTTTCTTCCCTTTAAGAATAGTTACTTTCAGCAGTTTGTTATAACTTCGTCTTCTGACTGCGTATCTAATATTAACACCCTTGGCTTTTCTCTAAATTGCAAAGCTCAAGACTCAAGGGGTAATTTTCCTGAGTGGAAATAAGCAAAATTTCTGTAAGACCTAGATCTTTCTCTTGTATCTAATTATATATCAATGCATATAGTTTAGTGTTTCTTTCACAAAGGAAAAGAAAGAAAGAAGCTTGTGTACTTGAGCCTGCCGTAAATATCTATTTCAGCTGCAGGGAAAGGCTGGGATGTTGTGTCATTTTCTCCACTACATGGAGCTACATTAGTCTTTCTTTAAAAAAAGGGAGCTCCACATATTTAGACAAATTTTGCTTCACTCTGAATGATATGTGTGCTTTTTATGTTTATGAAACCACCATCCAGCAAAAAATAGCAGCCTAATATTTTGACATGAAGGTCATTTGAAAGTTTTACAGCCTGCACGCATGATCCATTCTGTTGACAAAAGGCTCTCGGAGGGATCTTTATGGGCCCCAGCCTGCTCGACTTTCCCTGAGCCTGGCATTTCTATCCCCTCCCTCCTCACCTCCTCCCACCACACTAATTATCAGCTCATTAAGGCTGTCCTAATGAATTATGTTACAGCATTGAGAAAGAGGTTGCCACAAATGTCGATGTCAGCGTAGGGGGATGGGATGAGAAACGGAAAGGAGCAGGGAGGGGGAGGGTCACAACTCCCTCCGTCTACACAGCAGCAAGAGCTGGGGTGACCTGACCAGTCTCCACGCGCGCACCCCACTTCAGCAAGATTTCAGCTGAAGGGAAGCTCGATAGAAATGCTCTCTGCAAGGAATGGGCTTCTTAATGCCCTGTGGCTCTGCTGATGCAGAAATCTTCCAGGAGCTGATGAGTTGCACACGCACACACACACATCTGTTTGGGCATCCGAGTGTGTCTGGTCAAGGCTGCAGAGGACGGGCCTTGTAGGCAGTCCCCCGAGGACTCAGGCCCAAGCAGCAGCATGGAGGACACAGATTTCCTGCATGGTGACTAGACACCAACAGAGAAAACAATCATCAGCATAGACCTAGTGCTTGAACACATACACACATACAGTTACGGTCATGCCACTCGTTATTTTATTCTTTTGGGTGTTCCAGAAAACACAGTTCGGAGACCCCTGTTTTCTTCCACCTTAAAAACATGGAAACCATCGCTACCCCGAGAACAAAGATGGCCTTTTACGCTTCGCTTGTTCCTGGCCCAGCATTAGCAATAACAAAATGATACAGACAGCAGCTCCAAACGAAATCAGATCCTATAGCCCAGCCGAAAAACCGAATTACCGGAGAGGAAAGTGCAGCAGTACATTTTTAAATGCCACGTGCATTTTAAAGGGCTTGGTTTTTATTTTTCTCCTGCATTCAGGATTGTGCCCCTGATATCGATCATCACGCTATTATTTTCTTATTTCAATAATAGCCCAGATCTCAAGCCTTCTGTTTACTAAATCTCAAGAAAGAGATGTCCACCTTATAAATAAAATCACATGACAAGCATCTGATTTTTTTTTCTTTTTTTTTTTTTTTTGGTTTATAATTATACTGTGTTGCTTTTCTTTATATAACTTCCCAATGCAACTGACACCAAGCCAAGTGGTCAGTGCTCCAGCCGCACACGCAGGAGCTACTTCAGCCTCTAATTAGAGACGATCACCCCGGAGCGGGAAGCACGGAGTTGATGAATTACCATATTTGGCAAAGAGAATCCTCCGAAATCAAAGAAGGAATGGAGATGATGAATCTCTGTCTGCGGACGTCTGAAAGTTTTTGTTGCTGTGTTCAACTGTTAACCGATGCCCTTCTGCACCCACACCACAGCAGAAAGTCACATTAGAGGCAAATGGGGTTTAATTCACCAGTCACGTACACTTGGATGGATCCATCCCCTGTAAGCAAGTATAAACCTACACCGAGCTCTGAGTTGGCATTCCCCCAAAAGGTTTAAGCAGCACAGGTAATTTTAATCACGTCTCTGAAAGGCAAGTCTTGGACAACCCAGAAGGGAAGAGTCTTTGTAGGTTAAGGGCCGTGAACTGCAAGACATCTCTTTTGTAAACTCTCGGCCTTCTCCATTCCCCTAATATACACCGCCCAGGGATTCTCTGTCGTACATGTTACTGCTTTATTCTTTCTATTTATTTTTCTTTTATAACAGCCGCCATAATGTAAGACATGATAGACTGATGATAGAGGAAACAGACTTTAAGTGCAGGGAGAGGAATATCCAAATGTTGAGCCGAGAGAGGACAGGGAACACACACAGATACCCGCGTGCAATCTCCTCACCTCAGCAGCACAGGAGTTCACCCATCTGGTGCTGGAAGAACTTCTTTTCCTGGAAATACCCGAATGACAAGCAGACATCCAACCACATGCTTCAAAGAGTTTTGGCTTTGGTTGTTTGTTTTCTTTTCTTTTGTTCTGTTTTGTGGGCTGGAGATTGAACCTAGGGGCCTTCTACCTCTGACTTACACCCCCCCAGCCCTTTTTATTTTGAAACAGAGTCTTACTAAATTGCTGAGGCTGACCTCGAAACTGTGATCCTCCTGTCTCACCCTCCAAAGTACTGTGATTACAAGTATGCACTGCCACTCCCAGCTTCAAAAAGCTTTAGTGCAGGTTGAGCATGTGTAATAAAAAAACTCCAAGGTGCTCCAAAATCAGAAACATTTTAAGTACAAGCATGTTGCCATATGGGGGAAAAATCCCACACCATGAAACCTTGTCTCATGCACAAAATTATTTTAAAATATTATATGAAACTCCAAAAAAATTATATTGTATAAAATTACTTCTGGGCTAAGTATATGCAGTATTACATATGAAACATAAGTGAATTTCCTGTTTAGACTTGAGCCCCATCCCCTAAGATTCTCATTAATATTATATTCAACTACCCCAAAATCCAAATCCCAAACACTTCCAGTCCTGAACATTTCGGATAAAGGATACTCAGATCACACAGACTTTCCTAAGAAAATGAACTAGGTAATAATACCTTAACCACACTAAGAGACTGCTGTGGGCCGGGCAGCAGGCACAGCAAGGATTCATTTAATTCTTACAAATGCTTAAAATGCAGATAGCATTACCACCTTGCAGAAGGAGAAACCGCGGCTCTGGAAGGCTAAGTCCCTACTGAGTCTGTCTCCAGTTACAGCGGGAGGTTTTGAACTAGGACCCGTTGCGCTAGGGCGTTCCCCATTTCTTTATCCACTCATCTGTCCATGGATCCGTGGACTGTTTCCACATCTTGTGCTCTGTGAATAATGCTGCTTTGAGCACAGGAATGCTGGCATCTCTTTGGGGTTTTGATTTCGATTCTTTTGGATAAATATCTAGAGGTAGATCACTGGATCCTTTGGTTTCTTGTTTGTTTGTTTATTTGTTTGTTTTCAGTACTGGAGATTGAACCCAGGGGCATTCTACCTCCAAGCTACACCCCCCAGCCCTACTTTTATTCTTTACTTTGAAACAGGGTCTCACTAAGTTGCGGAGGGCCTCACTAAGTAGCTGAAGCTGGCCATGAACCCAGATCCTCCGGTCTCAGCCTCCCAATTACTAGGATAACAAGTGTGTGCTACACACAACAACTACACCCAACCCAGCTAGCTTTATTTTTAATAGCATGGAAACACCACAGTGGCTGAACCATCTTGCTTTTTCACCAACACAGCGTGAGGGAGCCCATCCCTCCACATCCTGCTGGGCGCTGTTTCTGTTGTTGTTCTTATTCTTGTCTGCTTTGCTTTGTTTTGATAGCAGCCATCCTGATAAGTGTGAGATGATATCTCATTGTCCAGGACGCTGCACTGCCTCGGGACAGACCAGATATTCCATCAGGGGTTTTCCCCGCCCTACACATACACACACACCGTCTAAATAGCAGACTAAATGTATTTGGTGGAGGAGCGTGTGTGGAGCACCTGTACTGTGCCAGGCATTGGTTTGGGTAGAAATGCGTGCAGGTGCCAACCTGGAGGAAGGTTAGCCTTGGTAAAGAAAATCAGAGCGAGAGTGCAGGGTGCCCTCCTGGGAGGGGCAGGCCGGGGTCTGGGGACGGGAGCAGGGGCCCAGGTGGGACAGGCATGGGGGATGGGCATCTCCCCTGGATGAAGACCTGGGTCACTTCCCTTCATTCCCGCCCATCCTTCAGTGGATCTGGGAATCCCCCCACACCCCCACCTAGGCTGCGAGGATTTGGGAAGGGGTGAGGCATTGTTTGGTTGGGTTTTTCCATTTGGCTGTTTCCCTCAGCCCACGGGAAGGGCCAAGCCGTGTTGGAGAGAAGAGAACAGCCTACCCTCCCCGCCTCCGGGTCCCTCTGAGGCCCTGGCGAGGGGACAGGCTGCCTCTGCAGCCCACAGCGGCGGTGGCCGTATCTCCCAGGGCCATCACGCAGGCCACCTATCAGCAGCGCCCGGCAGCCAGGGAGATACATTTAGATAAAGCCGGCAGCCATCCCGATAACAAGCCCCTCAAATGTCAGGCGGCACAAAGGACGGCATTGATTGCTGCCCGCCCGCCCTCCTCTTTCTGCAACCACTCTTTTCTCCTCTCCCTTCGCACACAGCAAAGCCGCTGCCTGGCATAATCCGCCCTGGAAGGAAAGGCCATTGTGCCTGGACACGTATTGTGCTGTTTTGCTAAACGGAATTTCTCCCTGTTTTTCCAATTCTTCCTTTCTGCCCTTCTGGACTGTTTCTCTGCCCAGTACCTCCAAGCCCAGCCCAGCCTGTGCCCTCCTCTGCTGGGAGCGCTCAGCCGGTTCCCCAGGCCCTGGGCTGACCCCTTCAGGGACGGGCTCGGCATGGAGAAGATGCTGGGGGAGCCCAGAGGGCAGGGGCGCGCCGGACCATGACCCAGGCCTCTGCTGCACGCTGGCTGGACACCTAGGGCCCGAGAGATGCTTAGTGCTTGTAAGCCCGTCTCCCCACTGAGCAGAACCACTTTCCTGGGCACTGAGCTGCCTTTTGAGGCCTTTAGGGGAGATATGAAGGGGAAACAAGACTGGGCCTGGGTACCAACAGCAGGCCACCCCTAATTCATCACCCGGGAAATCTCAGCTCCTCTCGCACCTCCAGGTCTGGGAAAGGCCTGAGAGCCTTCCTTTCTGTTGTAGTAGTGGAGGTGGTAGTACTGGGCATTGAATCCAGGGGCATTCTTACATGTCAGTCACTCTCCCAGCTCTTTTTACTTCTTTATTTTGAAACAGGGTCTCACTAAGTTGCTGAACCTGCAATCCTCCTGCCTCAGCCTCCCAAGTACTGGGATTACAGGCGTGGGTCGTAGTGCCCTGCTAGAGCATTCCTTGAAGTGGTCAAAGATGTGGACAACGACACACATGCAAATACCCAAGATGGGAGAGTGAGTCAACAACCTCTACAACAGTGCTGTGTTTGGTTTAATTTCCAGTTTTGCTTTGTCCTCCTGAGGATTTTCCCCACAGCAGAGTTAAAGCGGGGTCATTCCTGAGCCCTTCTGTGGAAGCAGACACGACCCATGCTGAGTGCTTGCCCACTCCTGCCTGGTGTCTGTGGGCTGCGCACACACCATCACCAAATGCTGCCATTTTCCAGTGACATCAGAGTATCCAAGGAGAGAAAAAAAAATGATATATCTTATTATTTTGCTTTTATTAGCTACTGGCAAATAATAGAACATTATCTCTATTCTGGTCCACTATGCTTAAAATAGTTGCTTTGGAGTAAAAGCAGGAATTAGGCGTCAGAAAAACAACTTTGGAAGATGCCTATATTAAGAGTAGTCCATTCTAAAGGGGAAAAAACCAGCAAAGCACAGAACAAACAAGTCAGAATATAATGAATTTCAACATTTCAATAACCCATAACAAAGAAAGTAAACTCGAGCCGGGCGTGGTGGCGCACGCTTGTAATCCCAGCATTCGGGAGGCTGAGACCGGAGGATCCGGGTTCGTGGCCAGCCACAGCTACCTAGTGAGGCCCTCCGCAACTTAGTGAGACCCTGTTTCAAAAAGAAAAAGAAAATAGGGCTGGGGTATAGCTCGGAGGTAAGATGCCCCTGAGTTCAATCCCCAGTACTGAAAAAAAAAGTAAACTTGGGGAGGCAGAAAATCGACCCCCTAAAGATATCCACATCCTAGCCCCAAAACTCTGTGAAGATGTTAGGCTACTTGGCACAGGGGACTAAGGTTTCGGATGGAATGAGGGTTGTTAATCAGTGGACCAGGGGAGGAAGGCTTTCCTGGACCACGGGGGCCTGTAAAGGTAGAAGAGCGATGGGAGAGGCCCCGCCTGCCGATGCTGATGGGGGAGGCAGCATGAGCCCAGGGCTGCCGGCGCCTCTAGGAGCTGCAAAGGGCAGGAGAGCAGATCTTCCCCTGGAGTCTGCAGAAAGAACCACCCAACACCTTGATGTTAGCCCCTGAGACCCATGTTGGAACTCCAACTCACAGGACTGTAAGATAATACATTCACCTGTGGCGATTTGTTACAACACCAACAGGAAACTAATACAGAAGAAATAAGAAGAGAAAAACTATCACTTACTGGGCACGTAATGTGCCCAACCCTGAGCTGAGCACTTCCCTGGCACCCTCTCAGCCCCGCCGCCCTCCATGAGGGGCGCTATATTTTCTCCACTGGATGAGTAAACTACGGCCTAGCAGGACTAACAGGTCTGATGTCAAAGCTCCCTCGGCTACAGTAAAGAATAAAGACTGGAAGGCAGTTGTGGAATTATGGCACCTGGTCAACCTGAGCCATCAATCTTTATTCAGAGTTGAAATTTTGCAAATGAAATCAGGAGCCTGGTGAGCACATCTCTGAGTTATTGAAAAGTCATGTCAACCATCTTCGCCATGCAATGTTGGAGATTTCCTAGATGAGTTTGTGGGATGGCCGAGCATGCAGCCTCCATGGAGAATTTCTCCAACCAAATTTGACATTTCTAATGGCCCAGGAAAAGCCTCTCCTTAATAATATCACATCACCACATGTCACAGAAATCAAAGGTGACATTTATAATAGAAATGCTCTCTGTAACAAGAAGGGCGGTGACTGCTTCCCATAGAGTCACAAGAAGTCAAGGGCCGCATTCCTACAGTCCTCCCATTCTGGAAGGAGATGGGAGAGTCTGCAAGAATAATCTTTTTAAGAAGTTACATTCTTCAAAATCAGGTGTGGTGGTGCACACCTGTTATCCCAGTACTTGGGAGGCTGAGACAGGAGGATCGAAGGTTGGAGGCCATCCTTAGCAACTTAACAAGACCCTCAGCAACTTAGTGAGACCCTGTTTTAACTTAGCAAGCTCTTACACAACTTAGCAAGACCCTACCCTTACTTGGGAGGCTAAGAGAGGAGGATCACAAGTTGGAGGCCAGTCTTAGCTACTTAGCAATCCCTCAAACAACTTAGACTCTTTCAAATAAAAAGTTCTGGGAATGTTCCTGGGTTCAATCCTCAGAATTAAAAAACAAAGGGGGGGAGGTAATGTATGCTTTTCAAAATCCTTAAGAAAAAAAAATCAAAGAACATAGTATTAAGATATCTTGACTCTTAGCCAGGCGTGGTGGCGCACGCTTGTAATCCCAGCATTCGGGAGGCTGAGACCGGAGGATCCAGGTTCGCAGCCAGCCTCAGCTACCTAGTGAGGCACTCCGCAACTTAGTGAGACCCTGTTTCAAAATAAAGAATAAAAAATAGGGCTGGGGGTATAGCTCGGAGGTAGAATGCCCCTGAGTTCAATCCCCAGTACTGCAAAAAAAAAAAAAAGATATCTTGACTCTTTAAAGATAGCAAAGCATAAGACTTATATTCTGCAGTGACAGACAGACAGACAGCTCTCCAACAAACGTGTGCTCGCCTTTGTGACGTCATATTGCCAGGAATGAACTCCTAGGTAAGGAAGACATATTCCAGGGTCTCCAGCCTGAGGCCACGACACTAGTGCTCACCAAAGGGTGGTAAGCAGAGGTAGCATGTGTGTCTTCTGGGCTGAACTAAGAGGCTAGTGCTCCTTCACGGCCCAACCTGCTCCCCTTCACAAAAGCCACGGAAGCCACACAGAAGACAACAGAACTGTAGCAGAGAACACGCCGGGCTACTACATAAGAAATAAATTTAATTATGTTAAGCCATGGGAATTTCAGGGTTCATCTGTTACAAATAGTGGCCTTATCATAATTAAAACATACATTCAAAAGGTCGAGAGAAGTATGCATGATAGTTTCTGTTGTTGTCGTTGTTTAGCTCCAGTAGCAGTGCTCATAAGCATCTGGGAGTGAAAGCTGAGGGCCGTTTCCACGTGTGGGGGCAGCAATGAAGAATCCTTCCTAATGGCTTCTCACACGCCTTTTGCCAAAGTTATGAAGGTCACCCATCTTCAAAGCTCACAGCTGTGTCCGCTGGCCTGGAATTGATTCTGATATAGAAAGGATTGTAAAGGTGCATATCATATGCTTCACCCAAAGAATCAATATTGATTTTGCAAGACCTTTTCAAGGGAAGAACATCTCGCTCACTGAAGACACCCTCTAAAAACAGCTCAGAATCCTCCTAATTCTAACTCAGAAATGTGCTACAAAAAAAAAAGGCTTGATTTTACTGGTATTAGTCATTTTTCAAGGGGTCTTTATATAGATAAGCCAAGCTTTAGAATATCGTGGGGTGGGAGGGGATGTTTTAGGAGTTATCATTGCACCAAAATACCCCCCCAAACAAGTGTGAGGCTTAAAAAGATGAGGAAGGGATCAAGGATGTTCTGTAGCTCCTTATCAAGGTCAAGGACTCTGATCACTGGATGTTTTAATCTATTTTTTTTAATTTGTTTCTGAGACTGGGGATTGAACTCAGGAGCATTCTACCTCCAAGCTACACCTCCAGCCCTTTTAAATTTTTATTTTGACATAGGATCTTGCTACGTTGTTGGGGCTGGCCTCCAATCTTTGATCCTCCTGTCTCAGCCTCCTAAGTATTGAGATTATAGGTGAGCACTGGGTTTTAAAGCCAGTTCTAGGCTTCTAGCCTAACCCTCAGATGGAGGCTTGGTTTCCAAGCACCTACCCAGCTCGCCCCACACTGGAAGACTGGCCTCTTTCCCCTGAGAAGCAATGGCTGCTCCTTGCCGCTGCTCCAACAGCAGCCGCAGAGGGAATCTCAGCCTCACTGGCAGAGACCCTGGCCCGGGTGCTGCCATCAACAGAGTGTGACATAGCCGTGTCCCCACGTGCTGAGGTCCTTTCCTTAAGGTTCTCCAGTCCCCTCTTGACCCACTCAGGACATATGAGATAGTCAGGAAACTCCCCATCAAGAATTGCAGCTCCTCCAGCTCCACGCTGCATTCTCCCGTTACACTGTCCTTCTACCTGGATTCCTGGGTCCCCTGGCCAGGAATTGGGCTACCATTACCATAGTTACCGGTTACCATTACCATAGTTACCTCTTACCATTACCATAACCTATTGCTATTAGGTTGATCTACACAAAATTGCCATTTTTCTATTTACCAAAAATGGGCAAATAGGAGCAATTGCCTGTGATTTGACCTAATAGTACGACACACAGGATATTTATTTTCAATCTAGGAAGACAAACACAACACCCATGTTATGATAGTCACAGCTCGCTAAGTGCCTGCTACATCACGGGCACCACGCTAAGCGCTGGGCACATACAATCTCGGGCACAGAGTCACTGTGACCTTCACTGTAACATCCACACACGAAAGCACGTCAGGAATCTTGACATGGATGCAAAATATCCGATCGCACATTTTATGATACAGATTATCTCTTAAAAATGAATACATTCTCACCATAAAAAGCAGTAAGAAATACAAATAAATCGAATGTATCCTTGATGAATCCAAGAAATAGTACAATTTCAAATAATGTCACAGTCGAGGCACTCACTCCTCTGGACGGTCGTCCAGTCGCCTGGTTGCTCTGTGCAAAGCTGAAGGATGGTTTCTCACTACTCCAGTGAGCTGCTGTTCCCAGGACCCAACACGATCCTGGCCGGTTCACAGTCCTGATGGACAGAAATGAATTACAGAAATGAACTCTCTTCCCTGACTTAAAATATAAAAGTTTATAATGTTTGAACATATGCGGCACCTAAAATGTAAGGCTGTTATAAATAAGTATGGGTTGCACTCCCATCCCCTTCTCAGTAAATAGCATTTTTCTTGCTCGACAAGGTCCATTTGCCTTGTTTCGATGCCGTTTTAGGCATTTTCTCATCCTGTGAATTGTGATATTGGGCATCATCAGGAGAGAGAACCTTAGAAAACCAGACAAGAACAAAAAAAGGCGCCTGCAGTCAGCGGTGTGAATGGAGCCAAGGCATATCAAAAACCCAAATCCCATCCGTGCTCCTGGTTACGGTTTGATCCTCAGAAAAGCCGCTGTGTTGGCGACGTGGAAATGCTCAGAGGTGGAACCACTGAATCTAACCTCTGACCTCAGCAGTGAATTAACCCGTTTGTGGGTGATGGGAATGGATTTACTCAGGTTGGTGGGTGTAGCTGGAGGAGCAGGCACTAGGTGCGTGGCCATGGGGACTCTTTGTCCCTGAAGGCTTCGTCTCTCTCTGCTTCCCAGGCACCATGATTGATCAGCTTTCTGCCCCCGTTCCCTGCCGCCATGATGCTTCTGTCTTGGAGTCGGCCATCTGTGGACAGAAACTCCAAATCCATGAGCCAAATACACCTTTCCTCCTCTAGGTTTTTTCTGTCAGGTACGTTGGTGACAGAAATGAAAAAGCTGACTAATATACTCTCCCGTTGATCTGCATCCAGTCTTGTGAAAGTTTGAACTCCCATATCTGAATAAAGAAATGGGAAAACCCCACTATGTCCCTCACCAGTAATTTCTAGATTTTAGAAGGGATTACCCATCATATTTTGAAAAGATCTTTGCTTCTTAAGGAAAATAATTTTAATTATTCTTTTAATAACGGTCCACTGATCTGTCTGTGTTTAAGGTTGGCAGCTCCAGAGAGAGAGGGGAGGCCCCAGCTCACCCATTAGTGGACACACACCATCAGCCTGGAGACCTGAGGACTAAGTCTGTTGGCTGTCAAGACTCACTGAAGTACTCCTCCGCCCAGCTCCACCCTGTGCCCTGGAATACCTGAACGCCCTCCTTCTTTAAGTTTACACACCCTTGCTGGGAACTGTATCAGGCAGGTTAAGAAAAAGAACATCAGTGTGTGTGTGTGTGTGTGTGTGTGTGTGTGTGTGTGTGTGTGTAAGAGATACTTAGGATTGAACCCAGGGCCATTCTACCTTTGAGCCACACTCCCAGCCCTACTTTTATTTTTATTACATTTCATTTTTGAACAGGGTCTCACTAAGTTTCTGAGGGCTGAGGGCCTCTCCAAGTTGCTAAGGCTAGTCTCGAACCTGTGATCCTCCTATCTCAGCCTCCCAAGTACTGGAATTACAGGCCCGCACCACTATGCCGAGGTCATCATTCTTTTTATCATGTTCTGACTTCAAGAAGACGTTTATATCACCCCAATAATGATCAATTGAGGACACACGACATTCAAAGCAGTGATCAGCCCAGGCCCTGAGAACAGGTGTCAGCCTAGAATAAGGAAAATTCGCAGGAAGTCCCTTCCGTTTTAATTTCTGGGCCCTTACCATCCAGAGGGAGCAAGAGAAAGGAGAAAAGTAAGTATTATTCAGATTTAGTCACAATCAATTTTTATCACTGGGTGGAAAAAGAACAAAAAGCCAAGGATCTATTAAAGTGTCCTGACTTAAAGAAAACTTGTAATTAGCATTCGCTTCTATAATGAGACTGCGGGGGTCTGATAACACCACTCCAGCCCCAGCGAGACGGCTTCCCGTTTTAAATCCTGCTTCAAGGAGATTAACGCCAGTCATCACTGAAATCATTTGGTCCAGGCTTCGACTCGGAATTCAGCATGGAGAGGTCCTTCCAAAGAGGGCATATGCTTCTCTTGGGGAAAAGCACCCCTCTCGTGTGGGTCCCAGGGGTGATGTCTTCATTGCACCTTGTACACCATAAGGGTCCCCTCTACCCTTGAAGGCCAGTTCTCGAAAGTTTCCCCAGCAGCTACCCTACTCCAGAGTGTGAACCACGGCGTCACCATGATCCAGCTCGTCCTTCAGTCTTCGGCTGTCTGGGCCTCACATTTGAAGGACAGGGAGCCTTCAGTCAGGAGGTGCAGGAGGCTGTTCCTGCTGGGTAGCAGCACAGAGCACGCAGGCCGGAAGGTCTCAGCTCTGTTGGCTCCTGAATTCGCTCTGTGGTGAGCAGCCGACTTCCTGGTGGATCGTAATCCCGCATTCACGGACCATCTCAGTGCTAAATGGAGCATCATGCAGGCAGCATGGGTCCACTTTGAAGAAGATGAGCTTGTGATTCCATGGAGGAATGCTGTGTGGTCCAGCCTGCCACACGGTAGCGTGCTGATCTTATAAAAGATTTCAAAGAGTTTTGAGCTTTGTTTAAGCTAGGAACACTACTTATTTTAGCATCTGGCTCCACTCTTCATAAGCTATGAGATTTAGGCAAATTATTTACCTTTACTAAACAGCCATTTTCTTAACGAGAAGATGGGGTTGACGATATGACTACAATACTGATAGAGCTGTCAGGTGACTTCATTGAAATAATTTTGGTAAAAATATTTAGCATAGCATTCAGGCACTTAGGCAATATTGATGTAATTGCTACTCATCCATTCCTCTATTTTCTTAACAAGGGAGATAAGAATTAAATAAAATTAAATAAGAAAAGATGCAGAGTCCCTGGCTGTTTCACTGCTATCTTCCAACACACCACAACTTACATGAAGGAAAATTCGTTTGCTCACAGTTCTGGAAGTTTTAGGGACTGAGTCCATGTCAGGCCAGGTTACATCCACAGAACTCAGGACATGACAGTGGGAGAGGGAAAAAGACAGAGAGAGAGAGAGAGAGAGAGAGAGAGAGAGAGAGAGAGAGAGAGAGAAAATGCACAAGGGCTCTTACATCATGAAGATCAGAAGCAAGAAAGACCAAGCAAGGGAACTCAAGGCCACGCCCCCAGCGCCCTGCCTCCTCCCGCCTAGGTCACCACCTAGCAAATCCACTACAATGGATTTATCCACTGATGAGTCGACAACCTTCATGATTTAATCACATCAACTCTGAACATGAGTATGTGCCCTCTTTCAGGGAGGGGACATTCTCGATCTGACCATAACTCTAGCTAACTACCGAGCATGTGTAGGTGCTGGACACAGTTTATCTCATGCCCCCTTCCCTTCCTCAGTCACCAAGGGGCCTCTTGTCATGTCGAATGTTGCTGCTGTGGTCTTTCTGTATCAAGTGAGTTCCCTTCAAGAAGAAACGGGACGGAGGAAGGGAGAGAGAGAAACCTGAGAATCTTGCATCTGCTTTAATTGATTTACTTCAGGTCAAACTCAAGGAGCAGGCACGTAAGTGGAAGTCCATTTAGCTGACTTGGAAAGCCCCGCTCTTGACCTCCGACAACGGAGAGGTCTGCGGACGCATCTGAGTTTCTGAGTCTTTCGCCAGAAAGGAAAATTTCTCGGCTGCTTTTTCATGCCTTCAAAACGAATTAATTTCCGAAATGGAAAATTGAAGTAATTAGGTTATAGATTGAGTGACATTTACAAAGGGGAAAGCAGGGAAATTTTTATATCCTTTATTAAACAGTTATTAGGTATATTAAGCAATATGGAGTAATTACTTTTATTCCCCCAAATGTGATTATTCTTTTTGCAGCAAGACAAGCTCAATCTCATAAGGATCCAATAGACCATGACTGCTCAAAAAAGCACCGGGTCATATCACTACGGTCCTGCATAGGACCACCATGGTCAACGGGGCTGGTGGGAGAGGCAGCAGCTACTCAGTGGGCAGTATAAGAGTTTGGGTCTCAAGGTGGCATTCAGGGTTCTGCATGAATGTAAACACACCTATCCACACATGGTTAATTTTACTCACCCAACCTGTCCATCAAGGAAATTCACTCATCGATTCAGAACTGGTTTACTGTGTACCATACACTCTTCAAAGGTCTCTGAGCCTAGCATAGTGTGTTAGTCAGCTTTCCATTACTATAACGAAACACCAGAGATAATCAACTTAAAAATAGGAAAGGTTTGTTTTGGTTCACTGTCTGAGATTTAAGTCCATGATGATTAACCCCTTTGCTTTGGGTCTGTGGCCAGGCTACACATCATGGTAGAGTACACATGATGGCATAAAACTGCCCACCTCATGGTAGCTAGGAAGCAAAAAGGAGAGAGAGAGAGGGGAAGGGGTGGGGGTCACATGACCACCCTTTCATTTCCGGGACATACCCCTGATGACATGACTTCCTCCCACCAAGCTCCACCCCTTAAAGGTCCCACCACCTCCCAAGAGTACCCTAAGCTGAAGACCAAGCCTTCGCACATGGTTCTCTGGGGGGCATTTCAGATGCAAACTACAGCAAGGGTGAGAGCAAACAGCTCACCTTTATGGCACTTGCATTCTAGGAGGGAAACCAGAAAACGAGTGGTGTAAGTAAAACACATTAGTAAGCTGAGAGAGCACTGCTATGGAGCAAGGGAGCCGGGTGCTGAGAGATGTGCTTTAGTAGGCGTGTGGGGGTGGAGCCATGAGGAGTGAGGCCCGCAGCTACTGGAGAAGAGCGTTTTAGGTGAAAGAATCGGCATGTGCAAAGGCCCTAAGGCGGCCTCAAGGTTCCAGGACCATGGAGCAGGAGACACCCAAGCGACCTAGGAGGGGGTGGGTGGCGGAGGCGAGTCTGAGGGGTGGGGAGGGCGGTCACTGCAAGGACTGAGACTCTGACCTCGGTGAGGCAGCAAGCCAGGCAGAAGTCTTCATCAGGGAAGTTCCTACTAAGAAAACACACCGAAAGTCATCTTTAGAAATTATTGTTCCTCCTAGCCGGGCATGGTGGCGCACGCTTGTAATCCCAGCATTTGGGAGGCTGAGACCGGAGGATCTGGGTTCGTGGCCAGCCTCAGCTACCTAGTGAGGCACTCCACAACTTAGTGAGACCCTGTTTCAAAATAAAGAATAAAAAATAGGGCTGGGGGTATAGCTCGGAGGTAGAATGTCCCTGAGTTCAATCCCCAGTACCGCAAAAAAAAAAAAAAAAGAAATTATTGTTCCTCTGTGAAACGGGCTCCCATCTCTGTCATCCAAGTGACAAAATGACACTTGGTCTTCATTGCACCGTTCCCCGCTGATCTGCTTTGTTTGGGGTGGAGAAAAAGCAAGGTGTTGGTGGAGAGCACGGGACGCCAGGCTCAAGTCCGCTTCTGTAGTATTGATTACGGGCCCCGATGGAGACCCCGGGTCTCCTGACCCAGAGCTGCCGCATCATCCGGCCACTGCCTGTCTCCAAGCCTCGTTTGTTTTTTGTTTTTTGTTTTTTGTTTTTGTTTTTGTTTTTGCGGTACTGGGGATTGAACTCAGGAGCATTCTACCTCTGTGTTATACCCCCAGCACTATTTTTTATTCTTTATTTGAAACAGGGTCTCACTAAGTTGCAGAGTACCTCACTAGATAGCTGAGGCTGGCTGTGAATCCAGATCCTCCAGGCTCAGCCTCCCAAATGCTGTGATTACAAGCATGCGCCATCATGCCTGGCTAAGCCTCGGTTTTTCTATTTGAAAAACAAGTGATTATGAAGATCATAGGGATTGATGCATTTAAGACACCCGACACACACTCAGTGCTCAATAAATGGTAGCTATTTCTATTTTTTAAATGGCTTCTTATGTCTAAACAGCAGCCCCACTCCTAATTCCACGTTCGTGAGTGTGGCTCTCACCTCCGTGCCCACATGCCCGCATGCCCGCATGCAAACCTCTTGCTGGGCCCCGCCGGTACCACCACCTTCAAAGCTTTCCCTCTTCCATCAATCGGAGATTCTCTCCAAGGAGGAGTCGCTGACCCCGGGGACACTCAGCGATATCCAGAGATGCCTAGGAAAATGCTCTTAGCTTTCAGGGGACAGAGGCCGGTGGTGTTGCTAAATATCCTCTAGGGCACAGAATGGCCATACGGTGGGATCATCTGGCTCCACACGACAAACACAGCGCAGCCGAGCTCCTGCCGTACCTGCTACAGCTGTGGCAATGCTTACCCTGATCACCCTCCTCACCCACCTGCTCTTCCCAAGGACTCCGCACGGCTCGGCTCCCCACACTCAGAGATGAAGTGACGGAGCCCATGGGCGCTGGCCAAAGCAGAATTTTATGCGAGCAGTTTCGTCATACAAGTCCTGCTGACATCCTGCTGACCCCTGTGCAGGGCGCTGGGGCTCCAGCTGAGACCGTCTTTACCTTGTTCGGTAGGTCTCCAAATAGAATTGGAGCCCCTTGCTCTCGGAGTGAAGGAGTCACAGTAAAACGAGCCAGCACGATCTCTTGTGGTGGTTCTCAAACACCCTAGTAAGGTTTCGTGGAGAAGAACACACCGTATTTTGATCTGATCAACATTTGGAGCCAGAGATCACAGAATGCTAAGAGAGGACATGGGTGTGTTGACCCATGACATAGGATTTCACCGTCTGGCTCTGCTCCAAGCCATCCCGGCTGACCACAGGATGCTGCAGTCAGCGGGGTGGTTTTGTTTGTTTGTTTTTGTTTTTGTTTTTGCAGTAATGGGGATTCTACCTCCAAGTTATACCCCGAGCCCTATTTTTTTATTCTTTATTTTGAACCACAGTCTCATTACATTGCAGAGGACCTCACTAAGTAGTTGAGGCTGGCCAAGAACCCAGATCATCCTGTCTCAGCCTCTCAAGTACTAGGATTACAAGTGTGTGCCACACAGCCAGCTAGTCAGCGAGTTTTTGATAGTGTCTTTTTAATATTCCCATGCACTCACCTGCCTGTTGCCTCCAGTTTGATGGCTCTCCTAAAAGAAACATAAAACACTGAAAAGGATGCATTAAAAGAGGTGAAAATTCTGAATCCAGTGTTTGGGAGGCTGAGACAGGAGGATTGCCATGTGCAGTAATTCAGCAAGACCCTGTTTCAAAATAGAAACTAAAAAGGGCTGGAGGTGTAACTCAGAGGTAGAATGCCCCTGGGTTTAATTCCCAATCTTTCTCTCTCTCTCTCTCTCTCTCTCTCTCTCTCTCTCTCTCTCTCTCTCTCTCTCACACACACACACACACACACACACACACACACACACGGTGAATATTCTGAGAGCAGATGCGAAACAAAGAATCAGAATCTGTACCCGCTTCCAGTACTATGATGACACTTGTCTGTCATCACCACCAATGTCCTAGACAACAGAAGCCCCAGCCACCTCCCGCCCCCCTGTCCTCCTGTGCCCCAGCTGTCATTCCCTCCCAGGCAGGGAGCGACCCCCTCCCCCGCCAAGCCACGGAAACACGGAGTCCCTTGCTGCCGCTCCTTGAAAAACCAGCTGTCAGTGAAAAGCACGAGGCCGTGAGAAGGCGAAAATCGATCCCACAGCATGGGCGAGGAGAGCAAATTCTATAGGAGGCCTCCAAATCATAACTGTGTCCAAGAAAATGGTTTTATTGCTGGCGTCTTAGTAGTGGATAAAAATTATATTGTTTGGAACTTGAGTAAAAAAAAAAGAAAACATGTTTTTAATGCTTACTGCCTTCTGAAAGCAAGTACTTAAGGGCAGCACCCTGTGGGGACTCGGGGCGTTCGGTACAGACCACTTCTGGCAGTCGGCACTAGTAAAGCCAACGTGCCTGTCTGCGGGCTGGGGGTCCGTGATGTCATGTTTCATAAAAAGATTTTAGGGAAGCATTGGAAAATGTCACAGCATGCCCCCCAACCACCCCCAACTGGCCACTGTCGAGCGTCCTCACCCTGGGAGCCCAGGAGGGAGGTTCTACGCTGAGCACCACCCCCAGGGTTTACCATCCTCCTCCTTCCCCCGGCATTCCCTTCAAGTCCCTCCAAGCTGGGCTGAGTGTCAGTCCTGTCATTTCCGACAGCACAGACGCCCTGCGGTGATGTCACCAGCCACAGCATCTCCGAGGTGTCAGAGACCAGCAGCCCAATTCATCAGAAACCCAGAAATGTGACAGACCTTGGTGCACATCCAGAGACAGGCAGAGCCCACGCGGACTTGTCAAACTAGGAGAAATAAAGGCGGCAGGACCGCTTTCATAGCTATCCCAGTGCGTTTTGAGTTAGGAAGAAAGAGCAGGCCTGATTTGGGATAGGACTGTTACCAAGTGTTCTCAGAGCTAGTACTCAGCCTGCCCCTGATGATCTCACTCACCGTTCCCAGGGCGGATTCCCACCTGGGAGTCGACAAAGCTCTAACCGATGGGTGGGGTGGAATGGAATATCTTTCTTAAAGAAGGAACTAGATCCAGGCCATATTTCTTTTTTCTTTTCTTTTTTCTTTTTTGCAGTACTAGGGACTGAACTCAGGAATATTCTACCTCCAAGATATATCCCCAGCCCTGTTTTTTATTCTTTATTTTGAAACAGGGTCTCACTAAGTTGAGGAGGGCCTCACTATGTAGCTGAGGCTGACCGCGAACCTGGATCCTCCGGTCTCAGCCTCCCAAATGCTGGGATTACAAGCGTGCGCCACCACACCCGGCTAAGGCCATATTTCTTGAGGTGTTTTTATTAACTCTAAAATGTCACGAAACTCAAATAGCAAGGGTGGGTTCAATTAAGCAAATGTTTACAGAACACCCGTGAGGGAGGGTCAGCAGAGCAGGAGCTATGGGAAAAAAGGGTCAAGAAACATGTCATTTGTGT
Organism: Graphiurus murinus; assembly: GCA_004027655.1. NCBI lineage: Eukaryota > Metazoa > Chordata > Mammalia > Rodentia > Gliridae > Graphiurus > Graphiurus murinus. The sequence continues at coordinate 38,513 of PVLC010009870.1, forward strand.
CCTTCAGACTCTCACACTGAGACTGAAAGGTAGGAATAATTACACAAAGACAGACACTGGGATAGGGAACAAAGAGTAAGTGTCGGGGTGGCGCAGGTATGCTCTGGATTCAAAGAGGGGAACCATCGTGTGAGGTCCAGGGGCCCAGAAAGACCTTTAGCATGGGTCTCGGAGGACACCGCCTAAGGACGGTCCCCAAAACAGAACTAGTGAGCGCGTCAGTGAGTCCCAGCCTGAGGGAACCGCACAAGTGAAGACCCGCCCATCCACTCCGGAGTTGATGCAACTTTGATTCAATGTCTTGTAGGCACACAAGGTACTGTGCTAGGTAGGCGCTGAAAGGGAGCCGTGAGAAGCCCCTCCCCTGGAGCTAAAGCTGGGTCCTGGGTGCACGGATGAACGAGCTCAGCAAGGAGCTCACGGAGAACGCAGCAGCACAGGGATCGTCCACGCGTGTCCTCGGGCGAGGCTCGGGCATGTGCTCACAACTCAGGCTGCCATGGACACAGGGAGGAGCCGGGTAGAGGGCAGAGGGCGGAGGAGACCCAGGCCAAGAGGACATTGGCCTTGCGTGACTGCAGAAGCTCGGTGCAGCTGGGATGGAGGAGGGGAAGGGCAAGGAGGAGGCTGCAGCACGGAGGTACCCAAGCCAGCTACAAGGTGAAGTTTACCGGAGACGATTTGAGACCCGTGGACGTTCTAAGGATAAGGCGGTGACTGGATTCTCTCTCTCTCTTCCTTCCCTTCTTTCTTTCTTTCTTTCTTTCTTTCTTTCTTTCTTTCTATATATATTTATTTTAAAGATGGTACTGGGTACTGCTATGGTGGCACAAACCTATAATCCCAGGACTTGGGAGGCTGAGATAGGAGGCTCGCTGGTTCATGGCCAGCCTCCACAACTGAGCAAGACCCCTCAGCAACTTAGCAAGACCTTGATACAAAATAAAAATAAATAAATAAAGGGTTGAGGGTGTAACTAGGGGGTAGAATGCCCCTGGGTTCAATCTCTAGTAGCAGAAAAACAAAATAAAATAAAAAGATGGTGCTGGGGGGTAATGGTGGAGAGGGAAGCACGAGTCCCTAGAGAAGGAGCTTCTCCATTACTGTGGCAAGTGAGGCCACGGGCTCCCGGGGGCGGAGTCTCGGTGGGGTGAGGAGAAGCAGATGGACTGAGTGCGGAGACAGAACTGAGAGCGTCTATGGAGGTCTTGTCAGGAGCCAAGAAGAAAAGGAAGGAAGAAAAGACAAGTCCCCGGTTTCTGCCTGAAAGTACTGGAGGGTGTGGTTTCTGAAATAAGAATGCTGGGGGAAAGCAAGGTTAGGAAGAAAACTCTATTTTGGCCTGAATTAAATTTAAGATTGTCATAAGTGTTCCTTGTAAGATATCAAGCAGAATTACACACACACACACACACACACACACACACACACACACACACTCACACTTTGTTGTGAAAAAATAGAAAAACTGTAACGCAGATGGAGAAGACCATAGACTGTGCTTTATGTCTTCAGTATAAAATATAGAAATACAAGAACATTGCAATGGATGAACCTCGGATTTGTCCCAATTCAGACAACCTCAAATATGTCACAATTCAGTCACTTCTGATAGAAAAAAAGGACAAAAAAGCAATTAGCCATAAGATATACATTAAAAAATGTAAGTTAGACAAGAATGAGAATATTTTTACCCAATAGAGTAGAAAAAAATGAAAAATATCAGTGATGCCCAATGTTTATGCAAATGTAGGGAATCGATGCTATTTACTCTAAACAATGCTGACGGCACTGCAGACTTTGAAGCCACATGCACACATGTGGAACCAAAGAGACAGAACAGTGCAAGCCGGAGTCTAGAAATGGTACCACGTCTGACCTTGAGACAGTCGAGTTCCAGCAAGAGGCAATCAGCCCAACTCTTCTCAAACCATGGAACATCACAGAGTTTGGAGACCTATAGGAGATTCAGACATTTCTGAGGCCTGCAAAGTGCACTTAGAATAGCTTGGCCCAAGTCAGATCCAGGAGCAGCAAGCCAAGGTCAACTCTCTCTGTCACAGCCTCCTCCAGCAGTCCTTGGCTAAGCTGGCACTGGGCCAGGATTGCACAAGCCTGTTCTTCTCTGAACTCATGTTCTTAAGTTCAGCAAGAGCCACACGGTTAGCTGCGGTTAAAAATAGTTACCGATGAGCAGGTCGTAAGCCAAGCACTTGGCATTTATTACAGAATTTCATTCTAACGGCCCTCTGAGCCAGGGCACTTCTAATATCCCCATTTTATAAACGAGGAGCTAGGACTCAGAGAGGATGAGAAACATACACATAGCCTTCAAGGGCCGGAGCTGAGGCTTGAATCCAAGTGGTCTGCTTCTGGATACCCATGTGTCCTGCTTCGATGTCTGCCACGCAGGCTTTTAACACCGCCATCGTCACAGAACTATGTGAAAACACCACAATGTGTCCTTCCCAGAACTTGGACACAGTGCGCTTTCAATAACAATGACAAAATCGGCCATGGTCATTAACCCTCCACAGAAGAGCATCAGGAGAGAAAGGGACCCTCGGGGCTCTAGGGACAGCTGAAATTGTCCGCTCCTCTGCCCATCCATCATGTTACTTCATGCAAAGTGATCTCCGAGCCACGTCACCAAGCAGGAACCAGGAATCTTTGAGGATCTTCTAGCCCTGACGGTTGCCAGAGAAGGCGGCACCAGAGAGAGTCCAGAGACACATTAGAGACGACCCTGTGTGACCTGGGCCTGGGCCGCCTCTCTGGGCTGATTGAGTGGGGTAAGGAGTCCTGTCCTGGTTGTTTTCACATGCTAATTGGAAATAATGGGGGGAAACCATCTTGAACTCTAGGTCCTCTGCATATTAGTGCTTAATTAGAATACACCGCGAGTCCACACAATTGCTTAGGCCCTGGAGATGAGTCCTCCTCCTCCTCCCTTACTAACAATTCAGACCTGGACTTGTATTCCATCGTTACTTCTGGCAATATGGGGAGATTGGGGAGAATGGTGATGTTTATCTCCCTTATTTTTTTTTTTAATCAAATGGATTTTAAGCCATTTAAAACCATGATTTCTTTTCTAGCATTGTGAGACTGTTCATTTCACAAGAGACAGTGTTGTGTGGTCTGATGAGATACCTTGAACTCACAGTCCATTCTGGTATCTTCCATAGGGATCTTTTGATTTCTGGTGGCGGCTTTGTTATGCGACATGGAAGCCACTCCCTGCCCCAGGGTCTTCAATGACCGGCCACAGCACGAAGGGCCACGTGCCTGTCCCTGTCCCTTTCAATCAAACGCGAGGTTTCCAAAGGGCACCCTCTTCACATCTGGGATGTGGTGCCCAACATTCTCATCTGCAGTTTTAAAGAGAACCACAGCTATGGCGACTGCAGAAAAACACCCCTCACAGCAGCCAGGACTTTGCCTAATGAAATCCAGTCATTCTCCACCTGGCTGGTGTCAGATATCCACACACGTGTGCCTGGACTTCTGTGGCCAGTGACCCATCTAGAAAGGACCTGTGTGGTCCCTCACTCCCTGCTTCCCCTCCCCTCCCTGTCCAATTTCGTTTAAGTCAGAGGAAACTATTATCCTATAAAGACTTTACAATGCACATGTGCTTAGCATCTCTAAGCTGTTATAAAAATCATGCAATTAATCACTTGGCATACGCCCCAGAACTCAACTCAGGAAACGCTGCAGAGCTGCCCTTCCCAACTCAAACCTTCCAGGCGGAGCCTAATGAAGATGCCCTGGCCTTTGCCACGGCCTCGGGCTCTGACGCCAAGATCCTGACCCGCCAGCCCTTTCACACCGCGCCGGGCCGGCCTGTCTCCCCCGTCTGCTTCTGGGAAGGAGCTGAAGGACAGACTCTAGCGGACTACTCAAGATTCAAGGATGCCTGAAGGTCAGAGCCTGAGCGCGATCCACATTTTACAGAGGGTAGAGCAACGCAGAAATAATAAGATGTGTCGTCCCCAGGATAACAGGATGAGTCAGAGCAGAGGAGCTTCCAGGAATAGACTCCAGATTTCCGTCTCCCGTTACCAGTCACCATCAGCACTTGGAGGCTTCTGAGAGGGCAAAGTGACCTCACACGTGTTCCGAGCCCAAAACTATTTGTCTTGAATGCTTTTCCAGCTCCTCTCAAGCTATAATAAACTGAACTTTCAAATCTGCTTGCTTTCTTTTTTTTTTTCTCCTGAAAAATCTACAACAGGAAATCAGTGTTAAAACCCTACTTATAAAGCTGTGTTTATGAATTTATAACTTTGCTTGGGACTACTGGACGTGAACCTGGAGCACCAAAGGACTTTCTCTCTGCACAGATTGAAAAAAGCCTCTAGTGTGGTCTGGAAAGTTGTGTATCGTGCTGGCTAGCCAGCAAACGCTACTGAAGAGCCACCCGTTATGGCATGTGACACGGGGCAGGGAAAGTCCCTGAGACTCAGAAAAATGACAGACATGGGCCCCAAATGAAAACAATGGGAATGAAAGGAGGATGAAAGGGAGGCCACCTTGGTAAAGGCAGGCCCGTCAAGCTTGACACTTGACGAAATATTAGAATGTACTCCAAGTCAGGATTTCCTTGCAAATGCACGCTGAGAAATTTGATTGTGAACAAGGAACAAGATGTGGCTCAGCGGGGACCTCAAGAACTGCCTGTGGTCAGCAGGCGTGCATGGAGATTTCCACAAGGGTGATGCCCCATCCTGGTAAATGCCAACTGACCATAGCACATCAGATGGAATGTTCTGGGTTTTGAACTTGGGAGAGGATTACACTGTTGAGGGTAGCAAGGGATGGTGTTCCTTTTATAGTTAGAAATGAAACATCCCCAAAATACTGCTTTACCAGCAACTGGGCAGCCCCTAGCCCAGTCCAGTTGACGCACTATTAGCCATCACACACTGTTCTAAAACCAAGGAAAATCAAATATCACACAACGGCATGCATACCTCCCTTTTCTTCATAGACAATACCCATGGACATTTTATACTCTGACAGGTTCTACAACAAAGAGCCAATTTACCTTTATGAAATCTGATACATCCTAAGTTAATTTGACGATGGAACTTTATTTCTGCATAACATTTATTAGCAGTGGTTTGTGTAATAAAGAGGTAGATGCATTTTTTAAAATTTTTTCCATTCTACATGTTCATTGAGAGCCTTTTTTGTTTTTGTTTTTGCCAAGCACCAGACTGAACAAATACTTAAAAATGTGAGAGGGATAACATAATAACTAAAAATTCAGGTGAGATTCAAAGCCCAAAGAATCAAACAATGAAGTATGCAAACTTCTTTAAGAACCTGGAAAGTGTGATAAAAATATGCTTGGCAAAGATCATAAGGTCACACACTCCTAGGGCCATACTGCAGCTGAGCAACAGAGGGGCTAAAGAATTCTGAGAACCCCTATCTTGCAAATTAAAACTTATTTTACTTATCTTTAAAGACTTTAAATAATGAGATCTGCATCAAATACAAAGGAAATTTGTTCAGCCATAAGGAAAAAATTTTTTGTTAAAATGATTAAATGCTAGCGTGCGGATTACCAAAAGAAGCTATAGTCCTTGAATTCTCCACCAGTATCCCTTATTGTCATCTTTACTATGTGGTAGGCTAGCAGAGATGGAGGCAGAGGCTTGAACTCGCATACCTCTGGAACTTCATTCCAGAACTTTAACTGTGGCTGTGAGGGACTGCAGAAAAATAATAAAAAGTGTGTGTGTGTGAGTGTGTGTGTGTGTGTGTGTGTGTAAGCATGAAAAAAGAAAATGACCTGCACAGATCAGCCTAATATTAAATGTCAAAGCTGAGAGGAAACTCTTTCTTTTACTCAGGGAACACAGAATAGAAAAAAAAGGGGGGGGGCATAGATTATGAATATCATAAAGCCTTCATTTATAGATCGAGTAAAATTTTCATACTTTATTGTATCTCTCCCCCCTCCCAATTACAGTAACTTTCATTTCCCCAGAGCAATAATTGAGAAAGTTAAATTACAACAGGAATCTAAATGTCAGAACCCTGTTCTCTTAAACGGTGTCAATGCCCTTCATTTTTTTCATTTCAAATCCTCTCTCTTGTTCAAATTCCAATGATTAAGGACAACCGTCCAGGTTGCTGCTCTGGCTTAAATATCATGTCCTAGAGTCTGTTCCACTGCAAAGATGTGGCTCAGCGGGGACCTCAAGAACTGCCTGTGGTCAGCGGGCGTGCATGGAGATTTCCACAAGGGTGATGCCCCATCCTGGTAAATGCCAACCGACCATAGCACATCAGATGGAATGTTCTGGGTTTTGAACTTGGGAGAGGATTATACTGTTGAGGGTAGCAAGGGATGGTGTTCCTTACAGTTAGAAATGAAATGTCCCCTAAAGAGCTCATTTGTTAGTGGTTGGAGCTGATATCGTTGAGTCCTGAGGGTTGGAATCCCAGCAGTGGGTAAATCCATTGTCTAGGTGGTGAGCCAGGCCCATAGAGTGTGGCTGGACGTGGGTCCCTGGGGGTGCAGCCTTGGGGATTATATCGATGGTTCCTCCTCCCCCTACTCTCTTGATTCTAGCTAGCCTCCGTGATGTGAGGAGCACAGACCATGTTCTCTTGCTTTGCTTCCTGCTGCCATGCCCGGAGATCCACAATCCTGGCCTCACCTGACTGAATTGAAACCATAAGGAAGCAAATCTTCTTCCCACCAAGTTGTTTGGTCAGTCTTTTATGCTATAGCTGCAAGAATGCTCCCTGAAACAGTTCCCTACTGGCATGGCCATAAACCAACAAACAACTCAGGTTGTGTGTGCATGAGATACACACACATGCACATTCATGTACACACAATCTTCATAGAAAATCCTTTACCTTTTCTTTTTGTGTGTGTGTGTGTGTGGTACTGGGGATGGAATTCAGGGACATTCTATCTCTGAACTACACCCCTAGCCCTATTTTTATTATTTTATTTTGAAACTGGGTCTCACTAAGTTGCTGAGGCTGGTCTCAAACCTGTGATCCTCTTGTCTTAGCCTCCCAAGTGCTGGGACTACAAGCATGCGCTACTACCTTTAAAGACTAGGACTAATCAGCGATTTGAGCATTAAGTCTCCATGTCCTCCATTAAAGCTCTACACACACACACACACACACACACACACACACACACACACACTTCCTGCAGAAGATGGAAGTCACCATTCTGATTTTAGCTATATGCCATCAACATCAAAATTATCATGGGATCAACCAAAACAATTTGTCCATACCCTACAGGGTCTGTACACAATGTCTTTTAACCCCGTGTAGGAAAACGAGTTTTCATAAACCATGGATATTAACTGCTGCCTTTTCTACATAAACTTATTGCTTAAAAAAGAACATTATTTGATGGAACAAATCTCAACTCATGTATTTGAACTCCAGTTGGCCCCCCACCTCTGTGAGTCCTGCATCTGCAGATTTAACCAACCTCAGATCTGAAATATTTGAAAAAACTTGCATCTCTACCAAACACATACAGACTTTTTTCTTGTGATTCCCTTAACAATGCAGTATAACAACTATTTACATAAAATTTGCATTGTATTAGGTATTATGAGTAATCCAGAGATGATTTAATGTGCACGGGAGGATATGTGCAGGCTATATGCACATACTATTTTATATAAAGGACTTGAGCGTGCACATATTTTGGTATCCTCAGGGGTCCTGGAACCAATCTCCTGCAGATATCAAGAGAAGACTATATTTATATGATCTACATGTCCAAAAAGTGTCTGAATTGTTCATAGCTCTACTGAGGGCTGCACTTTAGAACATTTATAGGCATGATGTACCATCCCTAGAATAATTCAGAAAATTTCAGTCTTTGCTGCCAACACTACCAAAGTTGGGCTTGGAGAGTCCTCTGTTTATAAAAGAAGCATGTGCAAGTCTCCTGCAGAGTCAGGGAAGAGGGTATGGTGTCCTCTCCTGGCTGTGTTCTGCTCCTTGCATTGTTTTCTTCAGAGAAGGAAGGAAGGGACGGTGTGTCTCCAAACATACCTGCCCACCCCCAAGGGCAGGAGCCCCTGATGATGCTCTTGCTCAGTCCTGGTCAGACAGTGCTTTGTCAGCACCTTGTGAGAACCAGAGAGTGAGGGAGAGGAGAAAGAGAGAAAGACCAAGAGACAGACAGACAGACAGACAGACAGTCAGAGAATGAATATGAATCACTCCCTCCTCTATGAGAAACTCTTGGGCACTCTTCTCAAAATCCAGACAAACAGAATTCTAGTTCACTGTCCTTCCAGGCCCACTGAATTACACATTTTCCAACTCACTCTTGCTTTACCAACAGGAAAATCCATTCAATTTCGAACAGCTTGGAGCCCTTGGATGATTCTTTCTTTGCACAACCCACAAAACCAAACAGGCCTTTTTGAGTTGTTGGTGCCATCTTTTCTAATTGTTGACAGCAGTTCCAGTCTCTCCTTCCCACCTTTTATCTTCACACCATATCTGCCCCTCTTTCAAATCCTCAGCAGCCCAGCAGAAAGGAAGAAACCCCATGTTCAATGGCCTTTTACAGTACAAAGAGTGCCTGATGGTTACAAGAGCTAAACTGGATGTGTGAACTCCAGTACACATGCTCTGCGTGGAAACTTTGAGGCCTGAAGATCATTTATGAGAAATTGAAATCTTAATAAAAACCCAAGGAAACCCAGTGACTTCTGGCCAGGATATGAATATGAAGGGAAAGATAAAAGATGTTTGGGGAAAGGAGACACACAGCCAGAAGCAGAACTGTTAAGGAAGGGGTTAAGTCACCCAAAGACGCTTGAACGTCACCTAGCACCTGCCAGAGAAGTGCGGTTGATACTCACACTATTCTCACTCACCCGTCCTTGCCTGCTCTTGAGCGGAGGCCCAGCCTTGTCAAGCGAAAGAGCAGAGTCCAGACTCCCTGTGTCTTAAACTAGGGCACATTGCACTTCTAAACGTCGCTGGTTGTTTTTAGCGAGCACACTGCTTTTCCGCATATTGGCTCGGATCTTGTGGATAATTTATTTAAAAGACTGAACGGGCCCCTTATGGCTGGAATCCATTTTAATCTCTAAATTGACCATTCTTTTCAACTGAGCTTAAAAAATGAAGAGTCTGGTCTTTCAAATTGGAACAATGAAGAGTCTTCCAATTATAAACAAAACACACGTGGAAATATATTAGTAAAACACAAAAGGAAGTATAAAAATGAAATCAGGAATGATCATCCTTCTATGTTGTGGTATATTTTTCTTTTACACTCTTCTTATGAGATATGAATTGTGATGTCACATAAATGACTCTATACACACAAGTACTGCTAGGAAAATTATTTATATTTAACAATTTTATAACTCGTAAAAATATAGCAGAATTTATCCATCAAGAAAAAAATCATATCATAGATACAATAAAACATAAAATGTATTTAATTTGTATCATGTTTTATGAGTTTTATGTCATATGTGATAAAAATACAATTCTTAAGTTATTAGAAATAAAGCCATTCATAAGCTATTACATCCTCTATAACTCGAAGGCAGGGGTTTTGCAGAGATGAGTTTCTTGGTTTTTAAAATAATAAAGGTTTCTTGCTATTCAAATCCAGACCTTCTTCCTCTACAGGTTGCAGACTAATGATGGGGTCTTCCCCCAGCAAGAGGTTGGAGAAGAGCAGAGACTGGACAAGGCTGGCGCCTCAGGCAGGCTCTTCTCTGACGCAGTGGATCTTGTGATTTTCCCTGTGCATGCCTCAATAAGGAAAGCGGGTTTGGAGTGAGGGATCAGAGAATCCTCAAAGAAGACTTGATCTGAAAACTAGTCACGATTGTGTCCTCCACCTTAGTCCTTGGGTGGCAGGGCTATGAGCCAGGATTCGTCGGGAGAGTTGGGGGTTCTCTGGACAGCACTCAGTTTGCAGAATTCCTTCTCAAGGTCACCTTCTACAAATCAGAAGATGCGGAAGCACAGGCCACCTGTGGGACGAGCCACAGCCAGAAGAGATGGTCCAAGGCTCTCAAGAACCATCCCAACCAACCAATCAAGACAGATCTGCTCCTGGACCAGCCAATCATAGCAAGGGGTTGTTCTCAGGGATCACAGGTACGATGGCTAACTCTATATGTCAACTTGGCTAGTCCATGGGTATCTGGCTATTCAGTCAAACGCTTTGTGGGTGTTGCTATGAAATTATTTTTAGATGAGGCAAACGCTCAAATCAGTAGAGCACCAGTAAAGCAGGTTGCCCGCCCCAATGTAGGTTTCTCTCATCCTATTACTTGAAGGTCTCAAGAGAAAAAAAGACTGGTCTCCCGAGGAGAGGAACTGGGGCCTCCTCCTGACAGCCTTTGCCCCCCCTCACTTCTGTATATACTATAAATTGACCTGATATGTGATGTATAACCAATACTTCAATATGTCATACTGTTTTTGTTTCCCCAAATTCTCAGCGACTCCTCAGCGGCCAGTGTTCTTGCCAGTCCTCTGTCCTCTGGCCGCCCGGGCACAGTCTCCACTCTTATGAGCTGACCCAACAGTGTTGGCTGGACTTGCTTAGGACAAACCAGAAACACTCTCACCTCTCTTCCACTGCTGATAGAACAGGTGCATGAAGTGTAAAGAAGACCACCCCAGGTCCATGTCCACCTCTGGGAAGTGTAATTCTCCAGACCAAAGCTTGTCCACCTCACACAGCCTGGACTGCACCCATCCCTCCATCTGCAGGTCCATGGCTGGAAGCCAGGGCTGGCCCAGCCCCATGCTCAGCCTGCAACGGCCTGGGGCTGCTCTATTCTGCTCCGTGGGCCTCCCCACCAGCTCAGTGTTGCTGTTGATCCATGAGATGTTGGGAATCCCAAAAGGAAGACGTGAGCTCTTTGAAAATAGCTTCAGCATCACTGCTTGGGCTTGGTTTACAGAAGTCACTAATACTTCTGGGAATATCATTTTGCCAGGAAGGGAACGAACCCTGGGCACCTGCAAAGATTTGGCTCACGTGAGCTCTTAATTGCTCGATCCCCAGGCATTTTACCTCCACCTAATTCCAGAGCAGAAGTAAGTGTTGCAAAGACATTCCAAGCAAAGTCACTTGCAAAGACAAAAAAACCGTGACTAGCCTTGCTTCCGCAGATTCAATCACTAGTGCAAAACCCAAGGCGCTTCCGAAGTTTAGATCAGACTGTGCACAATTAATGACCAGAAACTCCAATTTCATGTTAATTGGTTTTAATTAATTTTTTTCCTCTATGCTTATCTACAAGGGCTGATTGCCATTGTGCCAGCAATTTAATCTTTGAATTCCCTGCATCATATGTTTTCCCTTTGAAGTTGAACAATAAAAAAAAATCTCCAAACAGCACCTGAATGGCCCATTAGGGAGCAAGGAGGAAGCTGGTAGTAAGATGGGAGAGAGGACACGCAGAACAGACACCAGAAAGATGACACCCAAGATGCAGGATTCCTGGCAGATCACCAAGGCGTTCCTTAAACTTCTCATCCCAACAAAATATGAGGCATTTGCCCAAATTTCCCCAGGTGACCACTGTGCTGTGATTGGAGCATCAGAAATCAGAAAACTAAGGCCCCAGGATCACACACACACACACACACACACACACACACACACACACAATCAACAAATTGGAAGCTTATCAATGAAACAGTTTTCATCTTCTTTCAAATGCCAGGGTCCCATCTTGGAAGAAAATGAGGAGCCGCACACCTGTTCCTGGTTCTCTGAGTAGCAGAGGGCCACGTGTCGATGTTGAAGGAGGGATCTCGGTTGGGGGTGAGAAGTCGTGTGCAGAACCACAGGCAGCATGAAGAGGGACTGACTGGTCAGGAAACCCCGCCACCTTCTCGCACTTGCTCTCTGGAACATTCCACAAGAGCCCATAAGTAGACCGAAGATGCTAACTCACCTGTTCAGATAACCAAATGGACACTCAGCTGCACTTCTATTTTATAAACTTCATTATTTCTGCAACCTTCACTCATATCTCTTTGGAGAAAGGCCCCTGGAAGGAATCCACTTTAATTCTCCTCCATAATTGAGAACATCAACAGGCAATTTTCTCGAACTCGGACACCATGCAGCCTGCCTTCGGTAACAGAGGTATTCGTCCGTGCTTCTAATGAAAGCCCTCACTCCCAGTTTATATGCATCCATTTTGTTTTAGTTTATTTTTGAGAGTTCCATCAAGCCCGCTGCACCCGTGGAACGAGTTCTCCCTTGAGCGTTCGAGTAATGATTCTTAGAAGGGAACATCTGTGAGTCGATGGAGCCCGTGTCTTCTGTGGAAGCTACAGTTGTTTGGAAGGTCAGCCATCAAATGGGGCTCATTTTTCACGGGAGACACAGGAGGCGCCAAGGTCTTTTCAATTTGTATGGAAGTGGGCTAGTTTTGCAGAAGTGAAAACGTGCGCTAGGGCAGTTTTCTGTTTAAAAAGAAAAAGAAAATGCAGTGGAAGATTTGTACCTTTAAAGATTCATGGCATATTGATCAAGCAGTAACGTTTGAATGAGACTCTGTAAAACAAATGGTAAAGTAAAAGTTATGGCTGTTTAAGGAGAAGAAGAGATGCTTATTAAGGAAATCTAATTATTCCAAAATTTACTATTTGCTACATGAGAATTATTATAATTAACACCTACAAGGTTAAAGACAGAGGTAACCGAGTACACAAATATAGTAAAATAATGCCTTTTTGTTGACTCAAGACAATTTAAGGAAATATAACATTATCTCCATGAACTGTTTGAAGCTATTTCTTTTTTTTTTTTTTTTTTTTTTTTTTCCGGTACTGGGGATTGAACTCGGGCATTCTACCTCTGAGCTATACCCCCAGCCCTATTTTTTATTCTTTATTTTAAAACAAGGTCTCACTAAGTTGCAGAGGGCCTCACTAGGTAGCTGAGGCTGGCCACGAAACCAGATCCTCCAGTCTCAGCCTCCCAAATGCTGGGATTACAAGCATGCGTCACCACACCCAGCTGAAGCTATTTCTTAAGCATAGAAATGAGTCCCTAATACCAATAGGGGGTTAATTATAGACAATTTTTTATTTTGTTTGTGTGTTTGCTTACTTGATTTTTGCTTATTCTCTCTTGTTCTTTTATCTGGTCTCCCCCTTTCCTACCAGAAAACCAGTGTTCACTCACTGGTATAATTCAATTCCTGTCCTTCTCCATGAGCTCTCTGATCATGATGGAGACATATGTATTCATCTAAAATGTTGGTTTATGTAATCAATTCTTACAAAAATTAAAAATTTCCCTCCTCATCTGATGTCTCTCAGTTAATGTGTGATCCTGGAATTTCTGTTAGCCAGTATAATACTCCTTTTTGAGAGCTGCATGATATTCTATGGTATTTGAGTACTCTAGAATTCTGGCTCCCCAAAATATCACCAAACCAAGCTGCTGATCAAGCCGTGTTTGTTGTTCGGGGTGAGGGAGGGCACCGCCTACACAGAGCCTGGGAGTATCTCAGAGGGAAAGGCAAAGCTGGAATATCCCCTGAGATTTTGAAGTCAGGATCAAGGTAAGGCTTCAGTTTGGGGATTTAGGTAGGTTGGATAGAGAGCCTGAAATAGAAATTTTCTATTTCTAGGTCTTATAAAATAGCCCGTTTTATAGCAATTTCATCCTTAGATCATTGACATAAACAATCAACTGTATATATATAAAATGGACAGTCTTCCAAGTTTTGACCTATGTGCACCCTCATGAAATCATCACCAGAGGGTGGGTCCTAGGAGTCCCAGAGAGGGGAACCTCAAGTCTGGACAATGGGATCCTTGATGCAGGTGGTGGAGAAGAATGTTAATAGGTGTCAAGGAATGAGGCATGGAGATTTTCTTAGGACCAGAAGGAGTACACATCCAAGGAAGAAGGCAGGCTATCTCAAAAGTCAGATGAGCTTTGGGCATCTCAGCTCCTTCTTTTATTTTATTTATTTATTT